>JAMAKE010000001.1:0-210000 GCA_023628695.1 Nectriaceae sp. PG4201
AAGAGGGGTTTTAAAGGAGCTAAGCTTATTCCTCTTAACTTAAAAGTAATTATTTAAAAGCTTAATATATAGTTATAAACTTTAATGCTTACTAAGGAGAAGCTTAGCTTGCTTAACCCTTAGGTCTCTTTAATGCTAAAGATAGTAACTAAGGCTAGCTCTTAGTTAAAATACTTAAGAAGGCAGATCAATAGATATTAAAGCAGCTCCCTAGCCTCTATTTTAAAGGCCCTAAGCTCTCTTGCTAAGGGAATAGAAGCTATAATACATTAAGTGGCCCTATTGAAGTCTAAGAACTAGATCCTTTGGCAGGCAAATGCAACCCTTAGTAGGAGGCATAGGGCAAAGTAGACCTAGCTATAGAATAAAGGGAAGATGACTATATAAGAAGGAAGAGATGCAATTAATTAAATAGTCCTTAATATAGAGAGAGAAGTTAAATTGCTTGAAAATCAAGGGGTAGGAAGGGGGGTATAATTAAGGGAAAGATGCTATAGGCTCTATTGCTAGCCTAGTTATAATGCAAGAACTTATAAGATAATAATTAAGAGCTTTAATAAAGAGAATAGCAATTAATTTTAATTAATTAAATAGTTAATTATATTTTTATTAAGGTTTTTAATTAGAAGGTTAAAAATTTCCTGCTACTTACTTAGATTTACTACTTACTTATAATTTATATTAATTATTATAGCTATTTAATAAGAAAACTTATTTCTCTTTTAATTTTAAAATTATTATATTAAAAGCTAGACCTCTAAGAATATAAGAAATAATAATATAAAATGCTTAATAATAAATATTACTTCTATTAAAGTTATAAATATAATCTTATATAAGTTAATTAAAGTAAGCTATTTAACCTTATTAAAAGTATATATTTTAATGCTATTATAAAGAAAACTAACTATAAAGCTAATCTTATTAGCATTTTAAATATTCTCTCTTTTAATACTCTCTTAATTAATAAACCTATAAAATTTAATAATATTTATAATAAGCAAGTAAGCTAAATAAGTAAGTAAGCTAAAAATTCCTTAAACTTTTTCCTTTCTATTTTATTAATTAATTCTTAATAATAAATTATATCTCAATTAAATAAAGAAGTAAATATCCTTCTTGCCCTTTAAGCTCTTTAATAAGACCTAAAGCTAAGTATTTAATGAGCTACTTATATTTATTTAGTCCCTTAAGTAACCCTAGCTCGCTAGCAATAAGGCATTACTTCTTAAGCTAATATTATACTCAATTTATAGAAGCTCTTTAATCTAAAGAAATAAATAATTATTAAGTATATCCTTAACTTAAATTCCTAAGGATTTCCTCTGCGCTTACTTACTATTAAAGAAATAGCTAATTAATTGCTTGCTAAGCAAGAGGCACTATTTATTAGCAAGCGCTAGGCTTATAACTTTATTAAGCGCTAACTATAGCTTTAAATGCATTTATTTTATAAATATAACTATAAAAGAGCTTAATGCAAAGATCTAGCTCTTATCTGCCTATAGTTCTTATATATAGAGGCTATAGCTACTAAATATAAGATTAATATAGCCAATTGATATAATGTTAATAAGACTAGCTTCCTTATAAGCATTATTAGCAGCGGTATAGTTATAATAGGTATAGAAAGGCAAGGAAACTTAAAATTAATCTAGCTTAAAAGCTAGGAATAGTCTATAGTTATCTAAGCTATTAATATAGCTAAGTAGTCAGTCCCGCTATTTATCATTATTGCGGGCTAATATTATCTTGCAACTTAATATTAAGATTATAACCTTCTAGCTAATTGAGCTATCTTAATAACTTATAATAGCTAGACTAATAATAAGATAGGCCTTAAGTAGCTAAAGCACTTTAATTAATATATAAAGGATTAATTAAATAAGGTCTATTATCTTTTAATCTTTAATAGGCATAAGAGCTACTATTTAATTGAATTTAAGCTTTATTATAAGGAATATAAGATTATTATAATCTATATGCCCCCTTATTCATTGCATTTACTTTAACCTCTTAATATTAAATACTTTAGGCCGCTTAAGAAGGCATATAGTAAGGAGATTAAGCACTTAATCTAAAGCTTAATAACTTATATCTCAAAGACTAAGTTCTTCCTAGCATTTTATGCTGCCTTCCAAGCTTCTTTAATAGAGAAAAATATTAAGGCAGGCTTTAAAGGGGCTAGGCTTATTCCTCTTAATCTAGAATTAGTTATTTAAAAGCTTAATATTTAGCTATAGACTCCAATGCCTACTAAAGAGGAGCCTAGCCTCCCTAGCTCTTAGGTCTTTTCAATGCTAAAGACTGCAATTAAGACTATCTCTTAGTTAAAATATCTTAGAAGGCAGATTAAAAGACATCAAAGCAACTCCCTAGCCTCTATTTTAAAGGCCCTAAGCTCTCTTGCTAAGGGGACAGAAGCTATGATGCATTAAGTGGCCCTATTGAAGTCTAAGAACTAGATGCTTCGGCAAGCAAATGCGACCCTAAGCAAGAGGCATAGGGCAAAGCGGACCCGGCTGCAGGATAGAGGGAAGATGACTATATAGGAAGGAAGAGATGCAATTAATTAGATGGATGCTGATGTGTAGCTATAAGCTGAATCGTTAGTGAGAAGGGGTCAAGAGGGGGGGGCTCAATTAAGGGAAAGGCACTATAGGCTCTACTGCTAGCCTAGTTATAACTCAAGGACTTATAAGATAATGATTGAGATCTCTAAAGAAGAGGAAAGCGATTAATTTCAATTGATTGATTAATTAGTTATATTTTTATTATGATTTTTAGTTAGAAGGTTGAGATTTATAGCTTATTTACTTATTTAGCTTACTTGCTTATTATAGACATTATAGAATTTTTTAATATATATATTGTCTTTTATAGCTTTATACTTATATAATAATTTAATAATCTTAAGACTAAGTCTAAGAATAAACTAGTTATATTAATTTATATTATAAGAAGGCTATAAATATCTTTATTAAGTAAATGCATAAGAAAGTCTTTATTATATTTAATAATAGTTAATAAAGAGCAATTAAAATAACTAAGTATTATTAATAGCTATTAAGCTATTTTATTTAAAGAGTAGCTATTATTATTATCTTATATACTTAATAAATATTTATTAAATTATATTTATTTAGTGTTTAATAGATTATTAATAAATTATTTTAAGTAAATAATTTAAGATTATTATTATAAGTAAATAATCTAAGATTATTAAGATTATTTTAAGATTTAATAATATAATCTTAATTAGCCATAAGTTCTTAAGTGGGTTTATAATATATAACTTAATAAGACTTAGGTTATAATAACTTAGCATTATATATAGTTAACTTCTTATTCTTTAAAATATCTTTATAATACCTTAAGAACTATTTTACTTACTTTTATAATATATTAAGAGGCTAGCCTATTGCTTAAAGGATAGCTTAAGTATATTATTAAAGTATATATATCATAATATAATGCCCCTAAGTAACTTATTAATTTAACTAGCAAAGGACTTCCCTTTCTTCTTTAGGAATTAATAGCTAGTTATTACTACTATTGCCTTGCTTTGAATAACTACCTTTAACTCTATTATATAGCTATTTATATAGAACTTTAACCATTTTCAAAGCTTTTATAATAGTCTTATAATATCCTTCATAATATAGGTTCGCAGTAGCTACAGTTCATTCCTTAAGGTTATTAGTTAAGAACTGAGAAATAATAGGCAAGCCAGTCTCGGGAGAAACCCATTTTTAAACCGCTAATAGTTCAATGTCAAGATTGGCCGGCGAAGAAACCATTTTCTAATTGCTTAAAAATTGCAATTGTTATGATATATTGAAGTTGTAGTATATAGAGCGATTTAATAAGGCTGCGGGGTTAAAGCCGGTCGCGATGTGTTGTGGGTAACCCTACCAAAAAGGCCTAGTGCAAGCTCACTTGGAGCTCACATTTAGCTTACCTAAGCGGGGCCTCAAAAGGGCCGCACAGACCAATTTGAGAAAACAAGGCTCTTTCAATCAGCGTTTCTATGCTCCTATCAGTGAAATCACGCACCCCACAACACGATGATATAGATGTGCAAATATGCAATTGAATTGAGGGGCTAAAATTGAAGGAATCGGGATTATGCAGCTAAATAAAGGTACCTCATTTTTTGGTATGTAGCCTAACTAAAATAAGTACCCCGCATCTTTTTCCCTATCGCTGTCCCTTTTCCTTCTCAATGGACCCCCCGTGAGAGTGGAACTCTCACGGGGGGTTGAGATGAAAGCCCCCCTAGTAGGTTATTGGACCGACGGCACAAAGCAACCGCGAAGGAATCTACAAAATTATCAAGAAGGCTCTAGATTGGGAAAGGCAGAACAATGCAACATTCAAGGCCAATAAAACTGCCATTATATATTTCACCCGAAAGGAATATAAAGCCAACTTTGAACCATTTGAGATTAAGAACGAAAAAGTCCATCCAAAGAACTTTATTAAAATTCTTAGGGTCGTCATAGATGCTAGCCTCAGATATAAAGAATATATTTCAAGGGCAGCATCCAAGGGCTTAGAATCTGCGCTAGAACTAAAGAGACTAAGGGGACTATTGCTAGCAACAGTGAGATTACTATTCATAGCAACTATAGGCCTGACTACGGACTATGCCTCTAATATATTGATGCATAGATTCAAAGATAAGCTCATAGGGCCTATCAATAGAGTGTAAAGGGTAGCAGCGCAGGCAATCATAGAAACTTTCAGTATGGTAGTAACAAGCGTTGCTAAGGCGGAACGATCCTAGAGCAGAGCAATAAAGATATGGATCGATATCCATATACTACCCGATACCAACCCTCTTCGCAGGACGACATCCCGTATATGAGTATTCAGACACTCCCATCGATCGCCGCTCTATTAGGTAGCGACAAAGTTTGGGGATATCCCATTTGAATAACTAGAAACCATTTAGCTATTTACTTCTGCCCCACGGGAAGAATATCTAGAAGCTATCATAGATAAGTCCGCAATGAGATAGGCCGAAGTAGATTGGTCTATCTCCATCGCGGTTAATAGCTCAGCACGGAACGAGGTAGTTGGGGTTGGAGGCGCAGTCTAGGTCCCGGTGTTAGAACGAGGCGGGCCGAGACCCGAGACCTTCTCTTTTACCTTGGGTATAAGATCAGAGCGAACCCATATAGCGGAGAGCTAGCCGGCATATCATATGGTCTAAGGCGAACCATACCTGAGCTAAGACACCATAGCATCGCATTAATGAAAAGGAATAAAGCTACAAGGCTTACTCTCAAACGTCTCTCGCAAAAATCCGGTCAGGGAGATATATGCTATATCTACAATTCAATTAAGGAACTATAAGAAGGTGGAAACTCAGTTAAATCCCTCTGGATAACCCCCAAGTGATGCGCATGAGCTTATATAGCTCGCAAAGACAGAAGCAAAGCAAGCAACTAGACAAGATGCCAGCCTATAAAAGCAGTTTCCTCTGATGCGATCGACGACGATCAACAATGCACAAGCGAGCATCAATGCCAATAGAAATTTACCAGAAAGAGTTGGAAAGCATATCAAGAGAGTTGACAGACCACTCGGCAAACATACAAGATAGCTCTATAACCAACTGTCATGGAAAGAAGCTAGCATGCTTGCGCAGCTTATGACAGGATTAGCGAGACTGAATGCATACTTAGTCCATATAAAAAGTTTAGCGTCAGGCCAGTGCAATTATGAACAAGCAAAGGAGACTCTGGAGCACTTCTTATTCAGATGCCGGAAGTGGATAGCATACCGCGTAGAGATACTCCAATGCATCCATATATATAGAAGCAATATCTCATTTTACCTCGGAGGGAAATCACCCTTAGACAACCAAAAATGGACACTAAACTTGAAGGCCATTAGAGCAGCGATCCGGTTCTTATTGGCCATGGGTCGCCTGGATGCAAGCTGAGCAAAAGCGACCTCGACCTGTTCACTCCGCACTAACTCAATATATCATTCTTAGCCTGACTCAATCAACCCACGTGGTATAAAGCGGGCACAGCATCAGCCGCAGCCGCTATAGATAGGACGTTGAACATTTAAAGAATAGGCTTCAAGTTGCTTCGCTTCTTAAATTAAAATAATACCAAAGCATGGGAATTCGCAGCAAAGGATAGATTGGGCGGAACACAGGAGCAAAGTGGACGTAGTATGGGCTCAAGGAGGCAAGGATATGAGATGGAGAATGGATATGTATATTAGTAATTTGTGCTCTGCCGCCGGGTGTAATAAACTGTGTGTGTGTGTGTGTGTGTCAGCAGGCCCGATCCCTGTCCTCAACACAGGACCATCGGACATTCCGCGCACGAAGAGTATTTCACACACAAGGCGAGGCGTCTTGAACGTTAAGCCAATACAATTATCTGCTTATTCTCCACTTTGTTTCATATGTACTGTATCCTGCGTTTGACACTAGCCGTTGCTTGAACCCCTCCCAGGAATCTTTCCGCAAAATCTCCCCGACAAGGCCCTCAATTTAAACGCAATGGGATCCGCCGTATATGTGCTTCCTGCCTGCGAGATTACTCACAAACCAACACGCATTCGCACCTCCAACTATGACAGCCTCGAAAAATATCCTTCTCGTTGTTGCCGACGACCTTGGAAAGTCATTGGGTTGCTACGGCGAGAAAGCCATCCGCACGCCTCACATTGACGCACTTGCCAGGACGGGGACTCTTTTCGAAAACGCCTTTGCCAGCACTGCCTCCTGCAGCGGAAGTCGATCGGTGATATATACCGGACTGCACACTCACGAGAACGGCCAGTATGGCCTGGGCCATTACAAACACCACTTTGCGACCTTTGACCACGTCAACACGGCGCCACAGTTGCTGCGAGATCATGGCTACCTTACTGGAATCATTGGCAAAATTCATGTCGGCCCCATGTCGGTTTACCCCTGGGCGAAGGTTGTAGAGAGCTCTAGTAGGGACGTGGCCTGGGTCGCGGCCCAGGTTTCCTCCTTCTTTCAAACGGCAAATAATGGCGACCGCCCTTTCTTTCTCACTGTGGGATTCATGGACCCCCATCGAGACCATACTCGTGGCGGGTTTGGTAACGGGGATGTAGAGGTCTCGTCGGAGGATCCTATCTTCACCCCGGAAGAGGTCACAGTGCCTGAGTTCTTGAATGATATACCAGAGGTGCGCCAGGAATTGGCTGACTACTACCGCTCGGTGTCTCGTGTCGACCGGGGTCTGGGTCTGATAATGAAGTCGCTGCGTGAGCATGGCTTTGACTGCAACACCTTGGTCGTATTCACAAGCGATAATGGACCGCCGTTCTTGAATTCAAAGACAACGCTGTATGACGCTGGCATCCGACTGCCTCTCATCATGCGCGATCCGGGGAGCACCCCCGGAGTAAGGAACCCCAATCTGGTCTCGTTCGTTGATATACTTCCAACCTTTCTAGATTGGGCTGGTAGCAGGGCCACCAAGGCGGGCGAGTTGGGGCGACGTGGGCGATCTCTGATACCGATTTTGGCCAAGACTTCCCTCGACGCGTCTTGGACCCGGGTATTTGGGTCTCATACGTTCCACGAAGTCACCAACTATTACCCAACCAGATATCTACGAACGCCGCAGTACAAGTATCATCGCAATGTTGCCTGGAAGTTAGACTTTCCTTTCTCGACGGACCTGTACGCTTCGCTCTCGTGGGAAGGGATGAGGAATGTGGAGGGCCTTGTGAGCATTGGAAGCCGCCCACTAGAGAACTACATACGCCGCCCTGCGGAGGAGTTATATGACATGGACAAGGATCCCCGGGAAGTAAACAACTTGGCCGCCGAGCCTGCATATCAGGGCCTGCTGGTTGGCTTTCGTCGTGAGATGGAGGAGTGGCAGCGCCAGACGCGAGATCCATGGCTGATACGGGACGGGATGTCCTTGCTGGAAATGCATGGGCACATTCATGCGGGACTGCGGATGCCAGATAGGTTTGACTTTGAACTAGCTACACCGGGATCACAGACTTAGTCATTGTAGCCTATAAAATATGATCTTGTAGTGATTCGAAGTCTCCCGTGGATTACTTTAACCTTGACAGCACAATCTATGGTGCGATTTTAGGTGCGCATTACCTAAAGTAAATATAATGAAGTTGAGATAGGATACATCTCGAAAGGCTTTCAAATCGCCACGTTTTGTCTCTCTTGTCTGCCCCTGACGGGTAAGATAATGGCGCCAGTCCAACCAGGCAAACACAATCCCGCAGTGACCCATTTGCCAGACGCACGCCTGCATAAGAAGGTACAGGCACTGACAAATCCCCCCGGCTTCAGGTGACATCGGACTAAGTTGCTGTGATTCCCGAATAGTGCATCTTAGCCACTTGAGTTGGACGTCCCACTCCACTTTACTATCTCGATGGTGTCATCTAGCTACTGTAGCTCGCGCAAATTCTCTCCGCAAAATCTTTCCCCATAATTTTCCCGCTTAATCTTTCCGGCCTGTCGCCCTTTCTCATTTGCGCCCATGTAACTTCCAGCCAGCAAAGTGGGAATAGCAACGCTCTCCTACCAACATCATACTCAACCCTACCCAGCACGCAAGTTTCTATACGCATTACGACAGGAACAGTCGGGTTGAGGAGCTCGAGAGAAATCAGTATATATTGGGGTAAACCGAACCGACCCAAATCGCCAACCAGGTGCCCAGCGTTCTATTACATTAGCGACTCCGCCAACGCAAGATCTCTTTTCGACCACAGCAAACCGCATTCAGGATGGTCTTCTCGTTTGTGACCAACAACCGGATATCCCGACACTTCAACCCCCAATTGACCCGTGCTGTCGGCCTTATTGCATTGTCAACCCTCAACTATGGCTTCGACAACCAGGGCATTGCCACCAGCCAGGCAATGCCAGCATACAAGAAGCAATTTGGTATCTATAGCCCAGAGAAAGGCACCTGGGCGGTACCAACCTACTGGACCTCACTACTCAACAGTCTGAACTTTATTGGCTTCGCGGCCGGTAAGTCTATAGATCTCCTCTTATCCGGTTGATCAGGTGGGAGGAAAAAGAAACAAAAGAATCGCAGATTTACTGATACTATCTGCCTCTTCATATCTAGGCCTGTACGTGGGAAGTCTGGTCAGTGCACGATACGGTCGTCGCATGGCCATGTTTTGCATGTCTCTGTGGGCCATGATGTCTGCTTCGGTCCTCATCAGCTCTACCACGATTCAGCAGGTCCTCGCCGGCCGAATCCTCAACTATGCTTACATCGGCATGGAGCTTGCGACATGTCCGCCCTTCCAGGCCGAGATCATCCCCGCTCCAGTGCGAGGATTCGCTGTTGGTACATACCAGACGAGCCTTTTGATGGGCGGCATCATCATCAACAGTATATGCCGCGGCACAAGCGACCTGGATTCCAATGCCGCATGGAGGATCCCGCAGGGCCTGTTCTACGTCGTGCCCACGATCGTGGCGTCCTGCGTCTGGTTCATACCAGAATCTCCTCGCTGGTTGTTGTTGAAAGATCGTCGGCAGGATGCTCTTGAAAGCCTCCGGAAGCTGCGTGGCGCATCGCCGCGCACCGACTTGGAAGAGGAGCTTGCGTTGTTGGAAGCTTCGCTCAAAGAGGAGCAGAACCAGGGCACGTATCGCGACTTGTTCCGTGGCAGCAACTTGAAGAGGACACTGGTGGCTATGGGTGTCAACTTCTTCATCCAGGCGACTGGATCTCCCTTTACGGCCGCATACGGAACGCTCTTTGTCCAGTCGCTCAACTCCATCAACCCCTTCAACTTCTCCATCATGAGCTCTTGCATCAACACATTTTGCTGTCTAGTAGCCATCTCCGTTACCGACAAGGTCGGGAGACGGCCGCTGTTGATGATCGGGTCCGCCCTGCAAGTCGTCTGGCTCTTCACCATGGGAGCTGTGGGAACACTGTCGTCACCCACGGTGATGCAGAAGCAGGTCATCGTTGCTGCCACAGCCTTGTCGTCCGCCAGTCTCTGCTTCAGCTGGGATCCAATGAATTACATTATCACAACGGAGCTCCCGGCATCTCGACTGCGTGACAAAACACAGCGTGTCGCGTCAGCCGTCAATATCCTAACAAAGTATGTACTGATTTGGCCCTCTACTCAGATGTCTTCGGACTCCTTATCAGTGCATGTTTTATTTCATCCGCCATGTGTGCTAATCCTTCTTCTAGTTTCGCCTTCTCATTCGGCACGCCTTACCTCCTCAACGCACCCTACGCAAATCTAGGCTCCAAAGTTGGATTCATCTTTGGAAGCCTGGCATGCTGTTCATTCATCTTTGCCTATTTCTGCGTGCCCGAAATGAGAGGACGCTCTCTAGAGGAGATCAATGAGATGTTCCAGGATGGGACACCAGTGCGCGATTTTGGCAAGCACCGGTTCGACACGGAAAACGCCAACTCGGATAAATTTGGCGGGGAAGTCAGCATGCATTTCGGATCGAAGTTAACGGAATCGGAGGGCGGTAGAGGGCAGGACTGGGGCGATCGAAGCACACCAAGCCCAGAATTTGTTGAGAATAACGGGTGAAGATTCCGCTATCCAACCTGCGTTCTTCTGACAGTCCATGATCCATGCCACACTTGTGTAGTATATGCCGACAAGCTTTCATTGATAGCTTTCAACTTCCAAATAGTCAAGGTTCGTCTAGTAAGCGCCGCTGGGTCTGTAAGAGCACCAACGAGCCGGTATCCATTTTTCAAACCGATCACGTGTTTGCCTGGGAAATGAAGCCGAGAGGATGTAGATGATCCGCGCTTAGATGACACCATCCACGCTACGAAGAATGTTGCAAGCCGCTGACCATCGGTGCTAATGAGTTGAGCCTCAAATCTCTCCGCACTCATAACACAATGCTGTCAGCTCGCCACTATATCAGAATGAATGATCCTGACACGGCACGGCGGCCTCGGAATCGAGCGTGTGACCCGTGTGCTACGCGGAGAACTAAATGCGACCGACGATTTCCATGCCGACGATGCAGGGATCTTGGACTCTCGTGCACCTCGGCGAGGCCTCAGGTAAAGTCAGGCCCCAAAGGCCCGTGGGCGCATAAACGGCGAGGTCGGGCGCAAGAGGCCTACGTTTCATCCATGCAACCAAGGGCGGCGTCACCTCCCAAGGGCAGGACTGATGGCTCGCCCATCGAAGATAATGCAACTGCTCCAGCCGGGTCTGATGGGCAGATCTCTGTGAGTCTCTTACGGCAATACCTTGCCATTTACGCCAAGACTCTCTACCCCTTATGGCCGGTGGTTGATCAGAAGGAGATGGGCAGGCGACTTCAAAATGAAGACGATCTGGAATCGTACGCCTTGTGCACTGCTCTCAGCGCCGTTGTCAATGCGCAGCTTCATCTTGACGCGCAAAGTGGCGACCTGGAGCTCTTCCGAGGAGTCAGTAGCGACGCTATGATCTCGGAGTCGGAGAGAGTAAGAGCAGCGCTGAACTATCAACAAAGACTCAGCATCCCTGTCTTACTGTCCTCGTTTTTCTTGCACGTCTTCTATGCGAACCGCGGGCATGTTCTCAAGTCCACTCTACTTCTCCGAGAAGCCATCACATTTGCTCAGTTTATTGGGCTTGACCAGGCGAAGCATTATGCTAGCTTATCAAAGGAAAACACCCAATTCCATCTCCGCGTGTTCTGGCTCCTTTTTATAACAGAAAGGTGCGGATACCTAGGTCTTCAGCACGATGCTTTTGCATTAACCATGCTATGCATTTCAGGGGCCATACAACTCGGTTTGACCTTCAACGGCTGCTGCGTCTAGTGCAGGACTTGCCTGAACTCGACGCGGAGGGCATGTCAGCTTGTCCACTGCCTTTCATTGGAACGTGTGATTTATTCAAAATGTTCAGTAAGGCCATGGACAGTCATGAGCTGGATCGGACACCCGAGTTCTTTAGCAGTATGGACCTTCACCTCCGGGAGACGCAACAGCAGTTGTCACAGGCTATCTCAGGCCTACCGCGAGCAGACTTTCTCATCACGCGTGAGTGGATGCGGGTGGTTCTATGGAAGACGGCTATGTTCCATGTGAAGCTATCTGAAAACTCCGGGGACGACAGTCTGAGTATCGTCTTCCCAGAGCAAGCGGCAAGGAACGCAGTTGCGCATCTTGGCACATTTTCTAAGAATATTGTCGAGACCCACGGCGTTGGAATGGTATTAGTACCACCACAATACACCTTTGAGAGGTTCAAAACTTGCTAACAGTGTCTCTGAAGCAAATGAAACTAGGGGACATTGCCATATCGCTTGCCGACGTCTTATTTTGCGTCCCTTACATCTTTGAAGGTCATCAGACGATGCGAGTGGGCAGAGAAGATATTCTAAATCACCTCGCTTCCTTTCTGATGTCGATTCGCGGCACTGTGAACCCCCGACTGCAGGTACTCCAGGAGAAAATGGTGGAGCATAGCCTGAGCCACCAACCAACTTACCTACCTTGGACTAGTAGCTTTGATGACTGTGATGAAGTTCTTGAAGACAGTTAGGCTAGAAATGAGAGGGAGTCTTTTGGCCTTTGGACCATCTTGTTCACAGCCATAACACGGGAGGGATAACGTGGTCATGTTAGATGGTGCCTTCTATTTGACTGGGTAGTCCATTGGAAATGGAACGTCAATCGGCAAGACTTGCTTGGCAGTTGCTTGTGTAATGTAGACAACCCCTTCAGAATTGGACATCATGAAGCCCGGTCGGACATGCTAATCAGTGGCTCGCCGTCTCAGACATTGTTTCTTAACACCCAAGATAGCCAGTGAGATGCGAGGAGTAAGCCATACCTCTCGTAAGAGATTAAGAGCATGATTGGGAAAAGATTAGCGGGTTGCGGCGATAGTCTAGGCCGGATTTTGCGGTATGGCATTACTCTTGGGAGGATTTTTATCGAGGCATTCCATTCGGTTGTTAGAAGTTTTCCAGCATTAAACTTGATCCAGGGAAGGTATGCGCGTGATGCGTGTACATATAGTCTAAGGCTATTCACGTTAGCCTCGGAACTGAATTATAGATACTGCCTCCAAATCGTTCCAGAAAGGATATGACAATATGATATCTATCTAGAGTCCTAACGAAGACAAATAGACGCAGTTGAGTCAGATGGGAGTGAAGTCACCACCCTGACTTAGTCCTCCAGAACCCATGCCTATGTCGGCCGTGTGTAAGGACAGGCATCAAGCCAAACTACTAATCGGGGGCACTCGAGATTCATGCCCTGGTAAGATTCTGCCTCAAACCTGGAACAACAAGCCCTTTGACCTTGTCGCGTTCAACAATGAATTCAATCTCGTCAACAGGGAGGCTTTGGTATCGGAATTGGTCGACTTGAAACCAGGTATAGCAAGAATCTCCAAAGGGATTCGTTGTCTCCTCACCGGACTCAGTCTCAAAAGTGACGCGCCAGCGATCGTCCTTGCCAACTGGGAAGATTCGAGCATCGACCCGACCGGTATCACCACCTCGTAATTGGTCCCAAGCTTTAGTGATAGACTTTCCATTGCTGGTCCATTCCTTGATACCGAGGCCGGGTCCCTCATCGATAGTCAAAACCAAAGAGGAGTCATTGTTGGAGTATCGACCCACATACTTGCTGCGCGCTTGGGATCTAGTCAGTTGTTCTAATGACAGGACGGTTTTGGCGGTAACTTCACGTAATAAAGTAAGGGAAGCGATGTACGCATCGGGACCCGCCGCGTTGATGGTGACGCCAACATCGTATTCCGGAATCAATGCAATGTAGGCTGCGTAGGTTCCAAAATTTCCTGACTTGGTATAGACGTCGACTGGTCGTGGTGAAGGCGTGAGTGAGGTGGTGCGGAAGATTTCCCATGGCATGCCAACGGCACTGTAGAATGAGGAAGTAAACTCAGTTGGTTGAAACCAGGAATTCATTTTTGGGCCTGAAAGGAGCTTGTGGCTCAGAAGTCCACGCACGAAACGAGCCAGGTCATCAGGTGTTGCGTACAATCCAGCGGTTCTGGATAACTTTTAGTATTGATCACTTAAAGAAGAGTGAGGTAGGATCCTACGCATTGTTATTTCCCAAGGGTATTCCCACCCACTGCGATCCGCCTTCGATAGGAACAATTGCCTGGGAGACGTCCTGGAGCGTGAAGCCCACCGCTGATGACAATCGCAGAGGCTTAGAGATCTGTTCCGAGATGATCTCGTTGTAGCCTACGCCGGTAATATTCTCGAGTGCAAAACCAAGGAGAATAAAGGCTGGATTTGAATAAGCCGCTCTCTGTCCTGGCTGCCAGACAAAGTTGTTGTTTTCGAGATCTTTGAAGAATTCTCGAGCATATTAGCATGGGGATCAAAATTTTAAGGCTTTGAGTAAGAGACTTACGAGCTCTGGTACAAAGAGGACCGTCAACAGTATCGCATAGCGGAACTTCGGGCGGAAGCTGCGCATCAGGAAATCCCATGCCGTTCAGAACCTTGGGTGGGAACGTCGCAGCGAGATCAAACGTATATCCTAAAATAACGGATCAATGAGAGCAGATATGAGGTGGGCTAAGTCGACCTACCGTCTCGATGGACGCCGCTTATTTGACTCGCAAGCATTCTGAGCGTGACGTCTTCGTATCGGCTAATCTGAGATAATTCTGGAATATATTTGGTGATGGAATCGTCCAAGTTGATGCCATCTTGCAGCAGCAATGCAAGCGTGGTAAAGACTTTGGTAACAGAGGCGACTCGATAAACAGTGTTACCGTCTACCCTTTTCACGCCAGAGGAATTGATTTGAGGGGCAGTATGATGAAAGTTGAAGAAGGTTTCTTTGCTTGATGTAAGTTCGACAGAGAACGAGGTTGTAGTTGTGTTCCAGATGCCACTCTTGGAGAGTCTTTCTAGGGCATTGCTTAGAGACGCTGTTACATTACTATTAGATAAGATGTCAGGTGGCGGTAAGACTGGGCCGGTTGGTGGGCAGTAGGCGCGGGCCAAAGACAGCCCTGCAGCTACAAGGAAATGGAGCCAGTTAGTATTCATGATTCAAGAGCACTTGTGATACTTGTAAGTAAGTGATTAGAATGAATGTGCAAGTTGCCATGAGAACAATGAACTTGGACAAGCTCTTATAGGCGAAGATGTTCACCTCCTACACAGATCCGCCGTATTTCGTTTAGAAGTTTGGCGTTCGGAACCATCGTATGGCTTGCGTATCCGGCTGCGCCTGTTCCTCCGCAGCCCACACCGTTCCCCGCGATCCTGCAGTAAGATCTAAGCAACATATGACCAGTCAGAGTTTGGCCAAGAGATCGCAACGGGTAGTGATTTTGACTCCGGCCATCAGAGCTGACGTACCACCTCAACTTGGGATGATTCTCGCGAAACCGTCGATTAAGCTAGGGTGGCTGAGTCGCAAGGTCGGATAAACATGACCCGACTATCGCACTGAACGCTAAATGGAACCATAAGACCAGCCAAGCAGGAATAGCAGATGAAGTATAGGCGAGCCATGTAGATTGAAAAAAAAAAAATTATAAGATGGTGGAGTCATCTTAATGTTTATTTCATTTCTTCGCCATAGCTCACTGTGTGAAAGGCTGTTTGTTCATTGTATAGCCGCTATCCTTGAGTTTTATCCCGTCAATATAGTAAGAGTCGTGCTATTCGCACAGCACATTTTCCTTAATTGCAAAGTAAAATCTCCACTCCCCACATTATATTAACAACGCTCTACCACAAGCAATTTAACTAGGCAGCCTCACCAAACTAACCCCCCACAATAGGAGCCTTGATCTTTTGAGGAGAGCGGCCATTTTTTCAACCTCGTCACCTATCAAGTCAATAGCTTCATTTTCAACCGTTTAAGCTCGCACTTCCACTTCCACTTTTCAGCCTATACACATCACGATGACTACGATCCCGCCGCTGCCGCTGTCCGACGAATTCAATAGCTTCGATGACCTATTTTCCTTCATTTAATCGTTCTTCTATGAGAATAGCGGTGCGATTGTCAAATAGTTAAGTGGAAACTCAAGAGAAGTCAATGGCACTTAAATAAATATAAATATTTCCCTTATCTGCGAATATGGACTATGCTAGGCTTCTATTAATAGGGGGATTTAAAATCTCTTAACTTCGAAGCTCAATTGCCTATTTAAAATAGTAGCTTTAATATTAATAAGTTAACTTTAGCGATAGACTTATTGAGTTATCTATGAATATTATACTTATAATGCCTCACTTAATCCTTTAGCATATTTAATATATCGAAGGAGAATGCTAGCATAGCAATAGCTAGCTAAGAGCCTTGCTAAGTATAAAGCTCTTCTTGCTCAAGAGATGGCTTTAATTTTAAGAGATTTAGATCTATCTTTTAATTATTTCTATTAATAAGATATTTATAATAATTATTAAAGAATGCAAATTAAAGAGCTAGGAGGGAAAAATTTACTTAAGCTTAAATTAATATCTTATAGTAGTAGTAGCTTAAATATAAAGTTAAATATAATTTAAGCTAGAAGGTTAAAGTAATATTCTAGATATATTCTTAGTGCAAGTAAATATAAAAGCATTTTCTTAAAGGATTAAGACTTAATAATATAATATAATTTATAAGAATATATTGCACTTAAGTATGCGCTATAAAAATCCCTTATTCTCTCTTCCTTTCATTTAATTAATTAATTCTTAATATTTAAATATATTATAATTAAATATTAAGGCTAAAACCCTTCTTGCCCTTTAAGCCCTTTAAAATAACTTATCTTTAAGTAATTTAATGCGCTATAAGAATCTATAGTATTAATAAGTAAAGGCTATATTACTATTAAAATAGCATTTAATCTTAATGCAATTAAGTCCTTAAATTATATAGACTATTTAATTTAGGTCCGCTTTGCCCTACACCTCCTGCTAAGGGTCGCATTTGCCTGCCGAAGGATTTAATTCTTAGACTTCAATAGGGCCACTTAATGCATTATAGCTTCTATCCCCTTAGCAAGAGAGCTTAGGGCCTCTAAAATAAAGGCTAGGGAGCTGCTTTGATATCTATTAATCTGCCTTCTTAGGTATTTTAATTAAGAGCTAGCCTTAGTTGCTATCTTTAGCATTAAAGAGACCTAAGGGTTAAGGAGGCTAGGCTCCCTTAAGGTAGGTATTAAGGTCTATAGCTAAATATTAAGCTTTTGAATGATAGATTCTAAGTTAAGAGGAATAAGCCTAGCCCCTTTAAAATCTCTCTTAATATTTTTCTTTATAAGGGAGGCTTAAAAGGCAGCATAAAATGCTAAGAAGAATTTAATCTTTAAGATATAAGTTATAGAGCTTTAAATTAAATGCTCTATTTACTTATTATATACTTACTTAAGCAGCTTAAAGCAAGCTATATTAAGAGGCTAAAGTAAATATAATAAATAAGAGGGCATAGAAAGCATTATAATCTTATATTCCTTGCAAAAGTCCTTAAATTTAATTAAATAATAGCTCCTATGCCTATTAAGGATTAAGAGATAATAAGAACTATTTATTTAAGTCTTTATATATTAATTAAAGTGCTTTAGCTACTTAAGGCCTATCTTATTATTAATCTAGCTATTTTAAGTTATTAAGATAGCTTAATTACTTAAAAGGTCATAATCTTAATATTAAGTTATAAGATAATATTAACTTATAATAATAATAAATAGCAAGACTAACTACCTAGCTATATTAATAGCCTAAATAACTATAACCTATTTATAGCTTCTAAGCTAAATTAATTTTAAGCTTCCTTGCCTTTCTACTCTTATTATTATTATTTTACTCTTAATTATATTTATAAGGAAGCCTATCTTATTAAAGTTATATTAATTATTTATATTAATCTTATATTTAATAATAATATTCTCTATAAATAAGAACTATTAATAAATAAGGGCTAGGTCTTTGCATTAAGCCCTTTTATAATTATATTTATAAAATAAATGCATTTAAAGCTCTAATTACTACTTAATAAAGTTAAAAGCCCAATACTTCCCAATAGGCTATGCCTCTTGCTTAGTAAGTAGTCAATTAGCCATTTCTTCAATACTAGCAAGGCGCAGAGGAAACCCTTGGGAATCTAGGTCGAGAATATACTCAATGATTGTCTATTCCTCTAGATTAGATAGCTTCTGCAGGGGAGGCTTAATACTGGCCCGAGAAGGTATACTAGCAAGGCGGCGACGTAAGGTTGTCTCTGGGACTATATAGATTTGAGCAGCGCGCCAAGTGCTTAGCTTTGGGTCTTTTTGAATAGCTTGAAGGGCAAGAAGGATCTTTGCCTCTTGGTTTGATTGAGACATATTGAGTAGTTGAGAATTAATTAATTGAAGAGAAGAGGGAGAAATTGAGGGATTTTCCCGCCACTCACTTAGATCTGCCACTCACTTATGATATACGTTAACTTAAAGTAAATCTATATAATAATAGTAAAGGGAATGAGCTTACTTTTAATTAAGTTATTATTTTTTTATTCTAAAAGAGAATAAAAGTTTAAATAGCTAGACAAAGCGGGCTAGCACTTACTTCAAGTTATTCATATACCCACGCAGGCCGAGGCAAAAGCATGTGCATAGCCTTGCCCTTATTAGATGTAGTATCTAACTTGCTTCTTGCTCTCAAGGTGAACTTGTTTGATTGCGGCAGTATATATGTTATCAGGGCTCATGGCGCAATGAGACGATAGCATCATCACAAAATGACAGGGATCTTGTGCGATCGACAACTGTCAGGCTACATACGGCACAAACGATTCCTTGCCGTCTGAAACTCCCCGCTTTGTGCAATTTTTCAAGTCAATGATGAGAGCATCAAGCCAAACGATAGGGTCTAAAGTACGGAGCTAAGCCCGTTTTTTGTGTTAAAGCCGGGCGTTGGAGCGGAGGAGTCGTTAGAATGCTGCATCATTCGAGCCAAATACGAACAAAATCATGGGTACAGACACTAATGATCCTTTCTCGACAATCAATTGTCGTTGATTCGGCGCTCGTCTACTTAGCTGGCCGATACCGGCAATAGCAATGCATGGACTTTCAACGTTCTTAAAGAGCGAGGGGACCCAATGCTGTCCTGCATTGGAGGAGTGCATGATTGCTGTTAGTCTATACGGCAACCTAATGCAATTGATCAACCAAACCCGACAATATGACCCAGTCACTGGACGCGAGTAAAGACCCAAGCGACTCCGTGTCACCCTCCGGGGACGGGTCACATTCTCACGAGCATGAAGGTAAGTGACGCAAAGTACAACTCGCAACAAGATATGAGCTTAATGCGGCCATTAGTTTCGGTAAAATGGTATCGCTCGACCTTTTACAACATTACGATTCTGGGTCTCTGTAATTTTGTAGCACCAGGCATCTGGGGAGCCATGAACTCCTTAGGCGGAGGGGGTGCGGCAGAGCCTTGGCTCGTAAATACGTCAAACGCCGTTTCTTTCAGCTTAATGGTCGTCTCGTGCTATCTATCCGGCGTTCTTGTTCACTACGTCGGCATCAAAGGAGCCCTAATCTTCGGCACGTAAGTGGCTCCAACCTATTTGCCGATGCGCTCGCTAATCCTCTTAGGCTTGGATATGCTCCGTACGCTGCTGGTCTCTACACGAACAATAGGTTTGGCACTGAGTGGTTCTTCGTTTTCGGCGCTTGCTTGTGCGGCATTTCAGCAGGTGTTTTCTGGATGGCCGAAGCAGCCATTGCGATTGCGTATCCTGAACCGTGGAACAGAGGCAAAGCGCTTGGCTACTGGCTTTCTTACAGATTAAGTGGCCAGATCCTGGGAGGAGCTATAAATCTCGGGCTCAACGCCAAGGCTAACTCGGCGGGTAAGGTGTCATACACCGTCTTTCTCGTGTTCATCGCTCTGCAGTGCACAGGTCCCCTCTTTGGGTTTTGCCTCAACCGACCTGAGCAGGTGCAAAGAAAGGATGGTATAAAGGTTGACTTGGCGATCCTCGATAACCCATGGGCTGAGTTAAAGAAGATATCAATGCTCTTCTTTAAACCCAACTTTCTACTTATACTGCTCTTTATTGGCCAGACTGTCTTTGCCGAAGCCGTCTACTTCACTTATATATCGCGTAAGCTCCTTTATCTAAGGATAAAAAGCGATAAGAACCCCTGCTAAGGTTGTTCAGTCTGGTTCACGGTGCGCTCGCGAGCTTTAGGCTCGTTCTTGTCGGGCATCATTGCCATCATTTCAGGAAACATTCTTGGGGTATGTTTCAGTGGTTCGCAGAATTGGTTTGGGCGCTTGATTGTTAATCACTATCCTAGTTCTTTCTCGATCGGAAGAAAATTGCCTTGAAGGCCAAAGCTAGGTACGCATTCGGAACCATCGTCGCCTTGCAAGGCGGCTGGTGGCTATGGGCGACTATCCTAGTCACACGTTTCCGCCATACGCGTCCGATATTCGACTGGTCAGACAACGGCTTCGGATCAGCGTTCGGGGTCTATGTGTTCCTCACAGCTGGCTTCCAATTGAACTACATGTTTCTGTAAGAATCAGCCATTCATATGTCCTGATATGACACTGACGCAATGCCTAGCTACTTCATCATCCATAACCTTGCAGACGACAAACAGGAAATCATCCGGTACGCGGCACTCTTGAGAGGAACCGAGTCTGCTTGGCAGGCTGTTAGTTACGGACTGACCTCCGTTACCATCTTTGCTGAGGTAGGGGCTGTCTATCTCAATTTTGGCTTGTGGGCAGCTTCGATTGTTCCCACTTGGCTCGTCATTAGACATTTTGGAACCGACTTGAAGGCTCCTGGAGGCGACCCGGTTAGCGAGAGTGATGCTAAGAGGTCTAGAAATGAACTGTTCAACTACGCAGCACAATAGGGAGGACTTCTGAGATAGGCGACAGATCTGCCAATAAAGCCTAGAGTAATCCATCGCCGGGGAATATAACAGAACAAGAGCTCTGGATACTGATTGTCCTTATACCATAATGATTGCCTTATATCAGTATACATTTCCGTGTCATAAATGATGCTGGCCAAATGTGACTGAACTCCATTGAATGGAAACATTATTCAAATTACCTTCAGGCTTCCGCTATTTAATTTTGCCCTCATCGTTGAGCAAATCTGTATCCGTCGGCTGCGGATCAATGTACTGTAGGTATAAGATCCGACCACGCTCGGCTAGTGTTTTCCTGGTAATGACGCACAAATAAGCCGAGAACCTTACATCCAACTTGCTCTCGACGAATTACAGCAATCTATACCATTGTGTAACTACATAAGAATGAAGCAGCGATATAACACTGTTGATAAATCTACTCAACTTGTCTTCCTCCGTCTTTTACTCTTACAATAATAGGCCTAATTGAGGTCGGAATGAGTTCGGATATAGGTGACCTCTTAGGGCCTACCATTGGATCCGGATCACTTTTGGGTTTCACCATCTAGATATGGTCACTAGCTTTTGGAACTCAAGGAACAAAGCTAATCCGATCCGGAGAGAGATACCAGGAACGCGACCTCGAAGTCGGGTATATAAACGCACCTGGCACGTGTATAAGCACGATTCCATGCTTGCGCGTTACGTTAACTTACCCGGACCTACCGCTGATACTTCGACGTCAAACTTTATTCAATCTGCCGGAAGCCATTCTCGCGGGCTTCTTATGAACTACTTGCCATACACTATACTAAGTGCAATACTCCCTCACCCCGTTCAAATCAGTAAATGAACTTATTCACAAAATAGAACGTTCTCTCCTGCACCACTTGGGCTTTCGGAGGGACTGTTCTTTTGTGATCTCTGCAGCAAACCCTTTAACAAAGGTATTTCACCTGTCAGACATATCTTAGTTACCGTTAACATTTCTCAGAGCCGTCCCGGAAACATCACGTGCAATATTGCCAGAGGAAAGGCAGCCGGCAACGCCGCCGTGCACGAGCATGCGTGGAATGCAGCAGAGCGAAGCGGAATTGCGATTTCATATCGCCGTGTTCAAGATGCAAGGCCAAAGAAATTGAATGCTCCTATGAGCGTTCTCTACGGCCACCGAGAACTGATTTTCAAAACTCCTATCGACGACCTAAACCTAGAGAGGACTTAGAGTCTACTAGACATAGAATAGAAGGAATCTTCAATGGCCGAGCCTTGCCAAATAGAGCTGTATATGACATTGGAGTTAGTGCACGATCAGACAGTATCTTTGTGCGCGATGGCAATTTCCCTTGGGATACTTCGTCGTCCTCCGGCCTGATTGATCCAAGCGACTCTCACTGGAATTATTCCGGGACTTGGGGACGTTATTTCTGGCCGTTCGCCTTGGGAATCGCCTGCTTTTGACGTTGCGACCACAGCCTGTAGAGAACTCATCTCCTGTACACCGACATGCTAGCCGGTTCATCGTAAGCGTCCTTCGCTCTTACCCACAGATGATGCTACAAAGGAATGGACTGCCACAATTTATTCATTCCTTCTACTCGCACCTCGACAACAACAACAACAACAACAACAACAACAACAACAACAGTACCTTTCCCGAGTCTTTGGCAATATGCTTAAGTATTTGTCAGATCTTTGCGGCGAGGTTAAATGGCTCTAGAGACTTTTAATGGAGGACCATTATCACAGAGCTACAAAGAATAGCTAGCCAGGTAAGTGTTTGCCAGCGTTGCTTAGCTCAAGAGCAACTGGCATTATGTCCTTTTAGAATACTAGCTATCTCACCATAGCAGTGACTCATGCATACTTGAAAATTTCGCGGTTGGACCATCTTTCCCTACCATGGCTAGCTTCACAATAATCTCCGCTCCTTCTTCTGGAGTCGAACCATCCTCCGGATTACCAGTCAACTTGGTGTTGAGTAGTCCTGGACATACAGCATTGCTCTTTCTACCCACGTCATCCAGCAGCATCGAGTATCGTGCCGCTAGCATGTTGACTGCTGCCTTACTCGACTGGTAGGCCTTAAAGTCCACCTTATAGCCCATGACCTTGGGGTCTATAGATTTCGCTATAGATCCACCAGCTGAAGACACCCATACGATTCGCGGAAGGGGTGACTTCTTGAGTAGGGGGAGACATGCGGCTGTCAGACAAGCAGTGCCGATCACGTTGACCTCGAAGGTCTTGGTGAACATCGTACGTGCCGGCATGGTCGGATCACTGCCACCGGAATGATAGTCGAGCATGACGCCGGCGTTATTAATGAGGACATCGAGTCGGCCCTAAGTGGCATCGATGCTCTTGACTGCATCCTCAATAGAATCATCATCGGTGATGTCCAGCTGGGTAGATGAGACGGAGAGGCCATTCGAGGCCAATTGTGCCGCAGCTGCGATTCTGTCGCATTCGCTAGGTCCCAGAGAGATGAAGCTGAAAAACTCTTGATTTTCTATCTAATTGAAGGTAACAAGGTCGGGTTTAAATGTGCATTCAATCGGTCCGAGGGAGCCAATTTGCATGCCAATTCACATACCATATAGCAGACCGGCGTTCCAATGCTCTTTCCTGTGACACATCTTCTGGACATTCCTAAAATGGTCTCAAACAGGAGTAATTGATTTCCCTGATCTTTTCGGCACAGAAGAAGCGACCGCGTTCGAGAAAAAATATGTCAGCCTCTAGGACACAGATCTAAATGAGTGCAGGTACCATACACAACGCAGCCAGTATCTGGCTAGTAAGGAGGCGGAGATGCTAGAGGACCTTATACGTGGATTGCGGAGGCAGGAGTTCCTAGACGAAGGCGCCTGGTGGAAGTGAGCGGACATCGACAAGTACCCGAGAGATGTGGAGCAACGCAGGGAACTGTTCCTGCTATCTGGACACATAGGAGGAGTTGGGCCGGATGGGGTGACGAGCTCGGAGCCTATGTTGGGTCAATCGTGACCGAGGGGGTTCATTATCGATGTTAAAATGGTCACCGTGACGAAGTACCTCAAGTCGCTTGCGCAATCCGACTCTCATAAAGTAATGCCACGCTTCATGCCGCCTCAGGTCGCTCAGCTCATAGCTAGACTATGTGTTTATCTACATCACACCGCCCGCCCAGCGCTGGAAAGTTGAGCGGAGGGTTCTACACAGCAAGATACGGCCGCCAAGTTACTTCATCTCGCATGAGGGCCCGAATCTCAAGGGCCAGGGCGACGTGGTCCTATGGGACACCGAATCACCTTGCAGGACTAGAGGCACGTAGCGATCACCATTCGCGAGAAGCATGCTTGCCAACGTGACACCATGGAGGCTGGCTTGGAAAAAAAGAATGACGATGGCGACGAGGCGGGACGAAATGAGGTCCTAGACGACCACAGC
This sequence comes from Nectriaceae sp. PG4201, assembly GCA_023628695.1. Classification (NCBI taxonomy): domain Eukaryota; kingdom Fungi; phylum Ascomycota; class Sordariomycetes; order Hypocreales; family Nectriaceae; species Nectriaceae sp. PG4201. The sequence continues at coordinate 24,310 of JAMAKE010000001.1, forward strand.
CATTGCCGGTAACAAGATATCTCAAGATAGCATCCTATCTTGATTCGTCTTCCGGGCAACTCACGGCTACTGATAGATGGAAAGGTACCTGTTCAGCACCTGAAAGACCTGAAAGTTTCGCCACTCAGAAATTGTCTGCCTTCGTCGCGAAGCAGGCAGTTTAGTATTGTGTTTGCAGTGGCGTGCAACTCCTTCCAACGCAAGAAGATTCGTGTATGGCTCCTTACCCTTTGAAGATACGGTTCCTAATCTCTGATGGACACCGGAAGTCGGATGGCAAACGGCCTGTTTGCTCAGCATACGAACGGAATACCTGTGGTCGGTTCCGGGATATGTCCTAGCTGACGAATGAGGTAGGGCGGATCGTAATCGAGTTTGTCCATCTCTTCAACTCTATGCCTGAGGGATGCAAGTTCTGGGTACTCTAAGGGACGAGACTGGTGCGTCAAGGATACTGTTTGCCAGGGTCTGTATCACCGTTTTTCTCGGGTATATCCTAACAGGGATGTTTCCTATACGTACTCTAATTCATTTTTGGGCAGTCCCTTTATTGTAGTCCTTCCAAAGTCGATTCGGAAGACTTTTCGGAATGTACTCGCAGAGCCCTCCCTTTTGGTCCTCGCATCTCTCTGCCTTCTTTGCTAGATTTCTGGTTCAAAGGGACTAGTCGAAGAAGTTATGGAGTAGAGAGGGGAGATATAGTGCGATTTACTCGACGACCAACTGAAAGTCCGTTTTCCAAGGACCTGCTTTCAGATCTAGGGAGTGTTTCGACCTGGCAAGGCGGCCAATTTGGTTACGGCTCTAGCACTTGTCCCCCTCCCAAGCTAACTACCTGCTTGGGGCCGCTCTCCACATTCCATGAATGCACAGTAAGCCGCACGACTAGCCACCATGTGATGGACAATTCGCTCAATTGGCACACACGCCGGGTAGACTTACTATTGTGGTAAGTCTACTTCCATTACGCCTCAGGTCAAGACTGTTGACAAGAACCAAACAAGGTACGAAAGGGACATGGGAACTTGTTACTTCAAACCCAGCCTCAAGCGGTTACTTCGGGTAATCACCGGTCCCATTTGGGAAGTGCAATTCTCCGATTTCCTGTTTTGAGACTGAAGTGCGGGATTTCGTCAGTCGAACTTCAACGATTTTTGACGAGGGGTTTGCACCTCCTCTGGGTGTCAACTATGGCCTTTCTCGTGTTTCCCCCATTCCTCTATCTTGGACCGCGCTCGGCTGCCGCTTCGCCATTTCTCACCGCAAATGGCATTACGCATGTTCTCAGTATTGGATCGAAGCCTTCGGCGAGGGTCGAGGGCGTATCTTACCACCGCATTGCTTTGACTGATTCGGTTTCATGTTCGATCTCGGAAGCGTCCGATTCAGCTATTATTATTATGGATAGTATCTCAAGATCAAACGAGAAAGTCTTATTACACTGTTCATCCGCTATTTCGAGATCGCCAGCAATTGTTGTATCTTATTTAATCCGGCGGCAGGGGTTTCGCTCAAAGATGCGCTCGGAGTCGTCATACGTGCCAGGCCTGCAGTACATCTAAATCCTGGATTCATCAGCCGATTAAGGGAAATGGAGAAGGAAATCGCCGGAAAAGACACACTTGGAGTCCATGAGCTTCCGATGCGGTCTGATGAACGTTTGGCATTGTTTAACGAAGATTCTGAAGATCCATGCGGTTCAGCATGAGCGTATGCGGTACGGTGGATTTGTGGAACGAACTAAACATCGAGATAGTTCTAAGATGTCTGCGAGAGAGGCCGCTATCTTCTCGTAATCACAAAACAATAAGGCGCGATTCAGTAAATTTGATCTTCATGATAAGCTATAATAGCTTGCTCCGAAGCTGTCTGCACTTTGCATAATGAAGTAAGTATTCTTAAGAGATAAAATAAGTGACAAAAGGTTTATGTTAATAAACTGAATAATACCTAGGCTCCCCATTCTTGCGAGATCCTAATTGTATGCTCTATCGACCCAGTGGCGTGAGATAAAATGATATCATGTTTCAGCAGTCCGTACCGCTCGAGAGTTTCGGGCACCGACAGTCCCATATTACCTTCAAAACGTTAAGGAGAAGAGGTGTGCTCTGGCAAGGATAAAGTGACTGGCCAAGTGAAAGGTACAGCGCTAGATGCACTTCGTGAAAATTATGAAATGAAATGAACAAAAACTATTTGTTGGAGGAGAAAACACACCACAGCCCAAAACAACATTAGAGTAGTCTAAGGTTGGAAACGGACCTCAATATAGTTGCATCGCAACCTTCAATTTTCTTGCACCACAAGCTGTCAATTTGAGAACACTAGGAAAGGTAAGTCAAGAGCAATTTGCTTGATTAAATGGTCTTGATAAATATCATGAAGAAAAGAGGGATTTCTGGCCAGAATTAAATCTTCAAAGGAAATCAAAGGAATGACTTAAAGTTGGTTCAAATGAATGGATGAAGCGTGCTTGGTTCCTTGAGTAAAATCCTCCTTAAGTAGCTAAATGTGGTCTCAAATGAATGTGTCAGCAGGCGCGACCCTGTCACCAACACAACTAGTTAAGCTGCAACTGACGGATCAGCATGGATTTGGAATGACTTTGAGAAGGCACTTAAGGCGCTCAGCGACGAGGAAGTAAACCCAGTAGCCAGATCAGGACAAGCAGTTGGTGCCAGGCAGAGAAATAATGATATTACCTTAAGTGGCAATACACTCTGCTGGTGATGTTGTCGAAATGTTGGATCACTATGGAGCGGCATATGATTACAGCAACATGAAGTATACTTGCCATACCTAAGAGACGGGTTTCTAGGGCGGGGGATTGGAACTAGAGCGGAACAGCAACATCCGATTCTAATTGATTGATCTTGTCGATTTAGCGTTTACATGGTCCCAGTAATTCCTCCGCTAACCGAGATAAACTGTGCAGTAATCCACCGGCTCTTTTCCGATACCAGTAGGAGCGTAGCGTCGGCTATATCCTCAACTGTCCCAAGGCGATTCGCTGCCCGCGTCTGTTCATACATAGAAATCTGAAGCGCGGTTGCAGACCCGTCAGGCGCCACGAGTAATGGTTTCGACAAATCCGTTGGAACTGGGCCAGGTGCGATGGTATTAACTGTAATTCCACATGTCTTGCCAAGCTGTCCGCCATTCCATGAGATCGTTTGTCTAACGCACAACGTGGGAAGAAAATCAAGGGAAGCTTACCTCACCAGCCCATAGCGTTGTCAAGGCATCCAGAGCAGCTTTTGTCGCACCATACACAGGCGGTGGGACCAATACTTTCGAGGCGATAAAGCCGATGTTGATGATGCGGCCGCCTTTCGGCATTCGACCTACGCCGACAACAGCCTGTGTCATGTAAATCACGCCGAAGACGTTGACAGCAAATTCATATTCGAGCTGCTCTGCCTTCATCTCCAAAGGAGGCATGCTGCGTGAAGCTGCGGCATTGTTAACTAGTACGTAGGGCAATCAGTTGTGTTCTTCGAAAGGCTATTATACCTATTATCACATACCAAGAATATCGATGTGGTCAACATCAAGAGCTTTCAAAATTTGTTTAACCATGCTCTCTGCAGTATCGCAATTCTCCACCCCTCCTTGTACAACAGTGGTTTTGGTACCAAACTCCGTGTTGATGTCATTCGCTACCTTCTCAGCCCGTGTCTTGGAGTCTTCCGACACATAATGAATCGCTACAGACGCACCGTTCCTGGTCAAAGCTCTGGCAATCCCAGCGCCGATGCCAGTTTCTCTGCCAGAACCCGTAACCAAGGCGGTCTTCCCCGCAAGTGAGAGTGTATCGTGCGCCATGTCTAGCAAATTAGTAAAGGAAGCTATCGAAGCAAAGACTCATACAAGCTCAGAATCCTAGAGACTAACTGGAAGAGTTGATCGTCGCAAGGCTAATTATCAACCTATATATACTATATGATTGCTACCATTAATCGATAGATATTATTGATTCATATAGCTATTATTGATCCATATAGCTATTATCAAGCCATATTGCTATTATTAATTCATAAAATGAATTAAAATTGCGACTGCCTCTGGTTACATGAGGCGGCCCAGAATGGTGCGGTTATAGAGGGAGATGGCGCTCAGAAAAAGATGTCAGATAAACACAGGGCAGACGCTATGTCTATCCCTCTTCCCTACTTTGAGGTTAGATCCCTCGTTTGCTTGCTGGCTGTTGCTAACAAGGCTTCGTTAGGGCAGACAGTGCCATGTCGGTCCATAGCTTCAGTGCGTGGGGATGTAATTAGACAGTGCAATTTATGCTCAGTTGGCTTCGGTTCTAGAGAGAATACATAGCATAGACTTCAATCAATGAACATGCTCTAATGCTACTAATTCACTATAGCTAGAAACACTGCTATGTATAGCGTTTGGACGAATCAATAGGATTTCAGGAGCCTGAGCCAGGTATATTCAAAAACAGTCACGTGTTCATCGCCTTTGATAACGTGCTAAGCGATTCTGCGTCTACGAGGCGTCCGCTCCGTAGATCTTCAATTGGATTATAACCCTGCCGGAGTCTACGAGGCGTCCGCTCCGGTAGATTTTGATTATAAACCCGGCCCGAAGAATTCTCGCGGCACCGAATCCCATATTTAGACAAGTACGAAAATATTTAGATTACGTAATAGCCTAGATACGCAAGAATCCACTAGCGAACATATATAGCAGGTGAAAGGCATCTTGCTGGGCAGCACTTACGCCTGACTTCTCCCCGTGCTTAACATCATGACCGGCACATCTCCAGTCATTCTCGTCTTCGGAGCAGGACCAAATATTGGCCAGGCTGTCGCTCGGACTTTTGCCTCGAAAGGCTACAAGGTTGCCCTCGCAGCCCGGTCACTGAGAGAGGCAGACAGCACAGACAAACAACTGAACATCACAAGTGATCTCGCCAACCCCGATGATGTTGTCAATGCCTTCACCAAAGTTAAAAAAGTGCTGGGCATCCCAAGTGTAGTTGTGTACAATGGTAAGCTCTGATACCCAAGGATGCAGTTGCACGCCTTCTAAAGAGATCAGTCAGCGCCTCGACCCTCACCCCCGCCAATGACCCGTTCGCCCTCCCATTGGCTGCTTTCAATCGAGACACAGCCATCAATGTCACCAGTGCGTTTATCGCCGCGCAACAGGCCGCCCTAGGCTTTTCACAGCTCTCGGATTCTGCGCCAAGGACATTTATCTACACAGGAAATATTCTGAACGTTACAATCCTCCCGTCATTTCTTGACCAAGGCATGGGCAAGTCAGCCGGGGCGCACATGATCCGTGTTGCTGCTGCTGCATATAAAGACCGTGGATTCAAGTAGGCTACCTATCCCCTTGGATTCCCTCGCGAAGACACTCAATACTTTGTAGATTCTATTATGGTGACGAACGGAAGGCTGACGGAACGGCCAAGTACCGCGTCGACGGAGAGGCGCATGCGAAACTCTACTGGGAGCTTGCGGAGGCAAAGACACAGGGCCCGTGGCTTCAGACATTCGTCAAGGGCATAGGATATAGGAACTTCGACAGCTTATATACACATACTGGATAAGGCTTTTCTCGTGCCTATAATCCCAGTTGCAAATGCTGGTGGTCTAGCTTTGCCAAGGTAGCTTAGCCTAGATGCTAGAAAATACCTGCAGTCTAGTCATATTGAATAAGACTCATTAGACTAGCACATAAGTATACGGTACTCGAGCTCGTATTTAGCTGCACTAGGAAGCACAAATTGCTCCCCAAAGCCTCACAGGTTCGAGCCTAACTCGGTACCGCGCCGGCGAAAGCACCGGGCCGAAGAGATGTTCAACAGTGTCAAAGGTATAACATTAAATTAAAAGGGGAAGTACATATTAATAATAGAGATAGATTTTATCGATTTCAAACAGCCGCCACCATGGCTCGATTGCATGCCTTTCTATGGGGCAAGGGGTTATCCATCCAAGAAAGTGCTTTGAATCTACCGTAACTTCCACTTGATTGTAAGGATGCTGACGGTCTCTGTGATTATACCCCCAAAGTCCCAACCCAGATATTTAAATTCTTTACTGAGTATATCCTTGTCAGGATTTTCGATGGTGTAGCAATTGTCCTCTCCGTTGCACAGACAATACGAAAGATACTGATATCTTTCCAAAAGCTTCCGCACGGCGGTTCCTCAATCAGGATAACATTAATCTTCAAGTTTGGCCAGTCCCCGGATGTTGTACAGTCGCTTGAGGATACAGAGCAGTCTTTACAATACGTAATTCGGAGTAAAAGTCTCTCGCTGCACCACCAATATAAGTCAACGTCCACGATCCGATTGTTTTAAGTTATTCTCTCAACATACATTGCAAGTTTGCAGCCAATGCAGTATAGATACCAGTACCTTGACTGTGATATTGTACCCTGGGATCTTCGTCATCAGGCACGTGGGTGTAAATACAGAGGTTAGTGGTGCTGCCTCCGGTGAGCGCAGCACATATATACTTACAGTCTACTGCACGAGCCAGATCATCCACAACTAGCCCGCTTACACAAAGTTCACTTCTAGGTGCTACTTTATACTCGTACCTCCCTATCGCCTTACATTCCAGGTGCCTCTCGCAAAGCCGCACTAGCCACAGGCTTTCTTCGATCAGGGAAGAAAAAGTTTCAAGCAACACAAAAGCTTGGAGTCCTGTCCAGTGAGATTCACTGCTGATCGTTGACCAGCAGCCTATATTTCCGCGAACTTATCTAATATCTATGCCCATACCCTGGAGGATACCACTTGTTCATTCCGCGACTGCATATCGGCGTGCAAAAGTCCATTGTCACTGAGACGGCGTATAATGACACTTAGCACTAGCCTTATTATGCCTTGTCAAGGTCTGCTGGCACGATGTCTTGCCATCCCATGTGACAGTATCGATCATGTCAGCCCTTTTGTGGTCACTTAATTTGCTGAGTGCATATCCAGGAGCCGAGGCATCGCTAATTCGGAAAAGCTGCGTGCCGACTTGGTACGGCGATGACTTAGGTGGCTCCAATCTCTTGGCATGGGCGACGATGACGCCCTCCAGGCCATCAAAGAGGACGCCGTCAGGGGCAATAATCGTGTTCATGGGCTTGTCTTGCTGGGTTGCCTGGATGTCTTCACCGCGTATGAGGCTAGCGACATATGCTTTGATGATGCCCTCGAGACCTGCAGCTGTTTCCGCAATGCCGTGAATATCACGAGTGTACGTGTTGGCCATGTCAGACCACAGCTCATTACTATGATGAGGGAAGGAAGCAGGGCCATCGCGAAAAAGCCTTTGCTCAATGCCATTGCTATGCGTGCTTTGAATCAGGCAAACAGACTGTAAGAAAGTCTCAATGGTCTCCCATGAGCTGCCGGAACCGGGGAAAGATTCGCGAAAAAGAAATATGTCGAATTTAGTACTCGACAGGCTGTTCTGGTTCTTCTTAGCGATTCGGGCGAGGCTTGGGGCCAGAGAAATACTGAAGGCTGGATCATGTGGACCTTGTAGCGCCGATATGATGTTTCCCGCAGTCGGGGTGTATTGTGGCGGAGCTTCATCAATCCGTATCTCAGGAACGCTTTCGTGGTAGGGTTTCGTAGGCAAATTATTTCGATGCTTTGAGAGATACTTCGAGTCTGTCTGTTTCCTCTGCCGGTACCTTCAGCAGACATCTAGAGTCTGCCGTGGGCATCTTTCGGTAACCGTGGAACGTAGTGAAGAGCCTTTCTCCAATGCTGGCAAAGACTGTGCTGTGCATATTGAAGCCAAATAAGAAGATGCATGCATATGTATATAAGGAAAGTTGATATTTCGAGTATATATGTATGCTCTGGCACTACCATTCACTTCTGGCCTTTCACTTGGCGTAGGTTATTTGGGTTGTCCATTTCTGGAACTAACGACGGCTGAGCATTTGTGGTCTAGGAGGAGAAAGTGTATAAACGTTTAGATATTATTAACATACGTATGTAAATGTGTTATTAGTATGTATCAAGATATCTCATGTACATTGATAACAAGCCAGTCGTTATCTTCCTCCCCTACATCCGGCATCGAGATGCTGTCCAAGAAGCGCATGCCATGCCACTGTAGATTGTGGACGAACCAAGTTGACAGGAGCCAGAAGCGCTTTGCTTTCGATCTTGAAAGGGCCTGGCACACTATGTAGGGATCCATAGATCCGTTGTAGCTTAAGCCGTCAATATCAATTGCAGCGCAGCAAATCCTCATGTTACTCAGTACACTTAACTGGTGGCAAAAATGCTTTTGCAGATGATCCTCATTGCCGTCTGTGATCACGAACAGGCCACGGAAGAGTGCGATACAGTGATCTACCTCTTCTACAGTGTTCTCAGGCCAGTCAATCGTATCGTCGTGACCGAAAACAGTTTCGAGCCGAGATGGCTCTGTCCTATCAAGCGATGCCGCAGCTTTGGATTATTATAGTCGTTTCCCAACAACCATATGCCTAGAAGCTGTATGCATAAGCAGAATCTGGATCGGACTTGAGAAGATGACTTCTAGGATTCGTTAGTATCCCGTCAATAGGTATATACGGTTGGAGGATCACTTGTATATCGTTCTCAAGCTTTCCCCATTGAACAGATATTCTTGCATGGTGACTTTGACAAGCAACCGACTGCAAGTTGCATGGGATTGAAATCGCAAGTTGGGTAGGACGGACATAAATGGTGTTGTAATATGCAAAGAGCTCTATCCTCGACGTTCCAAGGCGCATATATTTTGTACCGCTATACCGGTACGTCAGGTTCGTGACAACGCTTATGGTATCGTTTTCCATTTTTGCCGTTTCTTGGTAGTCTCTTCAATGCCCACTTTTCATCTTACAGCATAATTCAATACGCGGACGATCTAAGAGAGTGCATGTACATATGCGTATGTAGCGGCATGGTTGATATAAACCACTCTTGACATGGTGGAGGCCAAGGTAAATATACCAACCACTTTTGGACCAGCCAATAGCAACGCCATAGAGCAAAACCTAAACGCACTCGCATCGCACGGCTAGCGGTCGCTCCTGTAGCCCCTTTGGGGACACGCGTTGGAGTCGAATAAGAATACTTAATGCCTCGCTGTCTAAGTTCCCCATCATTCAGCGCCGAGAGCTTCTCGGCAAGGCACCTTCTCTCATATGGCCCTAGCGAGCGAGAAGCCCAATGAATACCGTCAAGCCATTGTCTCGCCTCTTTTGTCCCTACCACTAGAGCTCACCTCTGCCGTATATCTGTGCCTCAGTCTTGAGGATGGATGGAGCCTTAGCCGTACCTGCAAGAAACTTCGTTCTTTCACGCAAGATGACATCCTTGGTAGACACATTTTGGAGGTCGTTCATATTCCATGTTGTTTCATTGGGATAACCAAAGCTCAAGCATCGTAGCGCCATGCCTTACGTAGCCAAGAGCTTGCCAGCGATCGACAAACCGGATGCTATTCGAGCGTGTGGAATCGATGCGCTAAGGTGAAGGAAGCAATTTCGTCTGTGATACCCTTTGCGGCTGCGGTACTTGGCTACGGAGAGAGCTGGATTTATGAACGTGAAATTCTTGTATATACCTATACTGATATTTGCGACTTGCGCTCGGCCAGCACGGAGCGCATAATAGACAAGCGACAGGTTCTTAACTAAGTCCTGCAGCGCCCAGATTAAGAGAAGTATCGCCTGGTTCCACTCTACTATGCCGGAGGTATCGTGTCCTGCCTCTACCAATTGAGTCAGCATAGCTACCTCGTCGTCTTTCACGATATTCGTAGAATCATTCTGGCACGAGCTTTATGAGAAGCAAGGGACTTATTTGCAAGAAACGACGGAAATTACCTATATTTTGGTTATTGGTTCTATGAAGGATCCAGGTGGAGATGGGCCGTTTGGGGGTTCGATCTGAAGAAACAGCACTTTCTTGGAACGAGTTTCTCGTTTGCGTGCGATATGGGAGAAAGCCCATACTTCTAGGTACTCGACAAATATTTATTCATTATTCTCAAAAGCTGTGATCATGGCATAAGCTACAGAATGTATCGTCTTGTCGCAGGCCAGTCAGGCCCTAAGAATATATGGCAAGGGCAAGCCTACAGAAAGGCACTTCCAAGCGGGGGAAGATGAAACGCTGACCGCGTATTTCGAAAGATGATGAAACTAGACGGCTAGACGTGGCGGATGAGGCATACGACGCAGAGGCATAACAACTCTGCTGCCATGTAACACCCCTGATGCGCGAGGGCGACAACTTGGGTGAGCATCTCGACAGGTCGGGTGAGCGGGGCAAGGACCATTTGATTCAATGGACCAATTGGGTATTGAATTAGCTCGGCCGTGGAATCCGTCCATTTATAGGCGACGACGGGCGAGGGAGCATCACATCCATCGACTGTTTCTCCCCTACCTTTCTGGGGCTATTCGACGCCGAGGACAATCTCTCAAGCGGGCGACGAGTTCATCTCCGAGGCGGTCGCATCTTAGAAAACCAGGAAGTAATATTTCACTTCCTCCTCGCCACATTGAAGACCATCTGAACACGGTTTTAACTCTTCCGGGATACAATGAAGATATCAATGGAATCTGGGATAACGGATCTCTTGTATGTGCCGCAGGGGTAAGGTAAGGCAACGCAAAGGTGTTCATATTTATCTCTTTTGATCCTTCAGTCCAGCTCAAGGGTGTTCAAAGCTCTCTCACCCAGCCAACTTTGGTTGGACCATGCGGCTACTATTTGGATTGAAACACAGCGTAAGTTCAGCTACAAATACATAGATACCAACATATCGCGTTAGAGTTGAAAGGGAAATTTTACACCCTCAGGTCAACACCGTAAATAAAATTTAACTGTGGCATTGGCATGAACACTTTATATTTGAACGCATATGCCGAGAAATGAGGCGTCTATCAAGATAGTCGACGAAACCATCGTTCCAGTGGCCCCTTTATGCACGTATCCGCGGTGTAAGTCGGCTCCAACAGAGTGTTTCAGCCCCGATGCCAACCCAAGGAGACTGAAGAGAGTTCCACTGAAGGCGCCCACGAATGCCATTGCAACAAAGTTCAACCCGAAAGTAACAAATCTAGTATTAGTACAGTGCTTTATGGTCAGACTCCAAAGGAATAACTCAAGTTGCAGATGGCGGAAACAGCTAGTCCTAAGGAAGTCTTTAAAGATACAATTATATTAATACATATTCGAGAGTAGTTACATACCGGTATTAATATTATAGAGTTAGAATTACCGTGTAAGGCAGCCCTAGCAACCACTTCCGGACGATTAGCATGCGGCATGTCTTATTGAGGTAATTATCAAGTATATTGTATACATACCTACAGTTCATGTGTACACGTACCTAAGTAACACTAAGAATCTATGGTCATTCACTGGACAAATCCATATTTGACTTAATTAATATGACCAATATGACACTCTTCTTTTGATACCTGCTAGATGTATGTGGCTTGCTGCCTGATGGGCGGTGATATGTTGACCACGAAAATGTATCGTTGGATTGGCAGTGGTCTCGAAGTGCAAGTGCTGAGCTGGAACGTCAAGTAATTATGTGGGTATACATACATAATGTCTGAATTGATAATTGGAGGCAACCGCAGGACGCGAATCGAGCTAGGGCAGATTTTAGGTGGCAATCTTCAAGGGATCATCTCATTGTACCTACAGGGGTTGGCGGCCCCAGAGAGGTGAAGGGGTCTCTCGCCGCCATAGTTGGATCTTTACTCTATGCACTTGTGTGGTTTGAGCGCTTCTGGTCCGGACTTTATTTAGTGCCTTGACAGAGAGGCTAGTAGAGGAGTGGCGACTTGAAAGCGGCACGCCCCGCGCACTAGCGGCTTCATAACGGAATCATCTTGAAAGAAGCAGACAATGCGTATGAACGTGCTCTTTCGCTGCGATGCCAAATCAAAGTCCCACAGTTCACTGCTATTTATGAACAGGCCTGTCTGTTGTTTGACATTCTCCAACAGAGGTATAGCTTGATCAACCATAGCGAACATCCCAATAGCAACACTTTGGAAATGACTCGACAAATTGCGTGTTCTCGAGCTGCCCCTTTTGCTCTACTAACCGTCGGTTCTCTTCCTCTGCTATCTGCTGACACTGGGTCTCTGTGTTCAAGGTGCTTGTCGGTTGACAAAGTTCCTCCGACAACTTAACGTCGTCGGAACTGAGTCGACTGATGAGATCACTGAAGCTAGTTTCGGGAGTTGATAACTTGAGACGGTCAGAAGGTCAAAGAAAAGATAGGGGAAGGAATAATAGATAAAAAACAATGGTCCAGCCTACCGAAACAGCGGCATTAGCCGCTCCGCTCCTTGGACCTGGGTTTACGACCTCTAACGTCTTTCTAACCTCTCTGGATAGTAAACGATAAGTGCTGACAGAGTGATCCCTAGACCTATCCAAAATATTGAGGAAAAGAAATCGTCTTTACCAGGCATAACTCTCTAAGAATATGGATATTTTCCTCGCGGGTTAAGCCGTACGTTTGAAGGGCTGATCTTAATCCCTATCCTCTGATCTAATAGAGTTAGATATATCTCTATTACCTCTTCGCTAGTGCCATATAAATGTGCTTTGGTTGTTTCTCGCAGCATTTACTCCTTGCACAGCGAGGTTCTATGTTAATCTATTTTTCCTTACGCATACTGGAGTAGAAGTATAAGATAGCCTCAGAGTTAAGATTAAGATGTTCTTAATATAATATATTAATTATATAGATATTTAAAGTAGAAATACTATTGAATAATACCTAGGTTAAACCTTAATTTCCGCAAGTAGCATCAGATAATAAACCTGTCTGCTGCCGCTAGATACCTACTAATAGTAGGAAGATCGCTCTCATGGCGGTCTATAATTCTCCTGCTCTCCAAACGCAGAACGCCGCTTCCGCAATCACAGTGGCGGTGCGTTCGGATCCTCCATGCACTGATCAATTCGCATGATCCGCTTACCGGTAGCCTTAGCCAGCTTGATAAACTCGGGGAAGTAGTTGACCGTCGAGTTATATGAAAAGTGCATGACGACCAGGTTGCCACCCTTTGCCACATCGGATTTGAAGGCGTCAACTTGTTTCTCCGGTGTGCTTGTCTCAGCCCACATCCAATCCTGGACATCGACACTCCAGTTAATGAGATAAGCATTCTCCGATCCCGAGGCAACCGCCCAGCGCTGACGCATACGCGCGCCTTCGACCCCGAAAGGTGGGCGGAAATAGTTTGATCTCTCGCCAAAGATGTTGGTCATTACCCTGTAATCCTCGTTGTACTCCCAGTCGATGCTGTCGGTGCTTGGGAGCCCCTCCATCCTTGGGTGCGTGTAAGAATGCAGCGCAATCTGGTGGCCCTCGCTCTTCAACTGCTGGTAGAGGCTGGCCATGCCTGTGGAGGGATTTTCGAGCACTGCGCCAACGGCGAAAAAGGTCACCTTGATGCCCTCGTCGCGGATGATCTGTGCCAGCCTGGCTGCGTACTGTGGATTGCCGTCGTCGATGCCAAATGCAAACGAGTTGGGCCGCGTGCAGGCAAAGACGAGGGTGCCTGAGGGCAACTTTTGGGGTATGCTCACGCCGGAGGGGATGGAGGGGACGATCTCAACCTTGGTCAGGACTACGGCCTCGGTGCTGTATACGCCCCTGATAGCGACGCTACTAACACGCTGTAGGTTGATATTGAAGTGCGAAATGGGTATGTAGATACCGTTATCTGTCGCGTATCGGCCGGCCTCGAGGCTGTCCCTCGTTTCGGGATATGGTGCCATACCTGCGTTGCACTGCGAATTGTGCTGCTGTAACGAGACGGAGAATTTAGTGTGGCCCGAGTAGGCGATGTGCAAGTACGAGCCGCTGTGGCTGCGCAAGTCTCGACAACCGCCGCTGATTAGTGTGGTGAAGGCGTAGTCGGGACCTGGGGCAACGAGGGTAACGCGGCTGGGGCCCCAGGTAAGGCTCATCTCATCGCCGCCATGCCAGAATCCAAGCGAGTTCGTGTTTGGGTTGCTGAAGGTGTCGATCACAAACCCAGAGACCGTAGCGGTTGGGGCCTCGACGGTTTCTGTTGGTGCTGCTGGGCTGGTAGTCGTGGGCACTACCCAGCCACTCGGGGTACTCCCGCAGTAGAGTGCCAATGGGCCCAAGGTGACCGGATGGTTGGGCGCCGAGAGCACGATCGATCTTAGCTTGGTCAGGTTGAGTCCACTGAACTTTGACCAGGGGAAACTGTATAGTTTCTCGGTTCCGTCGAATGTCCAGCCCAGTTGGGTAGTCGACTGGGACGACCACGCCGTCGCCGCGCCGTCGCACGTCGTCTTGGAAGACAGCTCGATTTTGAACGTCGTTCCGGCCGAAGCCTTGATCCAGAGCGATATACCACCATACTTTGTGGCATCTACACATCCGACCTGGGTGAAGAAGTACGACGAAGTGGATGTTGGCGTAAATGTCACGTGGTTGTTGTTCACAACCATGGATTGCATCGTCCCGTCATCACCAGTCGGCAGTAGGAGTGCGTTGTATTGCAAAAAGCTAAGGCGCGACTGAGACGCCCAGTCATCCACCAGGAGCGGTGAGCACGACGGGGGGGTGGATGGGGTCGTGCTGGATGACTGTGAGGTGGCCTCGGTAGGCGTAGTGGCTAGGGGACATGATTAGTACCAGGTAAAGGAAGACAGAGTAAACACCAGCTGACTAGCACTCACTCGTAGTTGTTGGCCCCTGGGCACAGACAAACAGGACCTTGTCCAATTGCCATTGCTGGTTTGACGAAAAGGATTCGATGACAATGGAGAGGGCGGCGTTGAGGTTCGCCCCGGCAAAGCTACTCAGCGGGATGCGGAGCGTCTGCCAGCCGCCGGTAAGGTTGGTGACCCGGAAAGACGTTTTCGTGTTGGTCGTTGCTGAACAGCTCGAGGCCCACTTGAGTTGGGCTGTAAAGGCCGCGCCCGACATGGGTGCCTTGATGTCAAGCTGAACGTGCGTATACGAGTCGGTCTGCAGCGCTTGGCATGGGAATGTCTCGTAGAAGTAAGCCCCGCTCTTGGGGGTGAAGCTGAGGATGCCGCCGGATGCAGAGATGCTAGCCATGCTGGCATCGTCTATTGAAGTTGGTCAACTGAAGTACTAAAAAATTGTCCCGGAAACGGTATACGGGGCGGTCTTACCTGACGTCCACGAACCGAGATTGTTTTGGTTTGTTAAGAACGAGTTGGACAAGTCATCCACCAGGAGGTCAGAGGTGCACGCGGCCGCCGCCGCTGCGCTGTAGGCGGCCGCTAATAGGCACTGCGCCTTGAAGTGCACCATTTTTTGCAAGGCTCTGCTCTCAGTGTTCGAACTGACCAGCTTGATATGGAGGAATGGGGTTCCTTGGCAAACCCTTGTCTAACAGATGGGACGATAGATGCGAAGCGCAGCGACCGGCGGAACACCTCCATCCTATATATAAGTGAGAGCACAACAGACATATCGAATAGAGCTGCACCAGGCTCTTGGCAATAAAAGCCCAAGTCGCGGGGTTCGGTCCAAAATCCCTCAGCTGAAATGCTATGCAACCCGAGAACAAATGATTATCGCCAGGCGGTGACATGGTGGCGGAGTCGGGCGTCACTAACGTATCATAGCACGCGACGCAGCACCTGCTACCCCCTGCACTTATTAACTTAGCCTGCTTTATTTTCTATGAATATTATTAAATATTTTATGATATCTTTTATGCCTAAAAATAGCCTATCTGTAGTTAAATACCAGGCCTATTAGCTAATAAAGTTTAATTATAACTTTCTTTTTTCTTCATTATTGATACGTGAAGCGGCTTGCCATGGTCATATACTGGCCTGAGGCAGGCAAGCCCGTGGGTGCACGTGACCCGCTCGTGGTCCTTCACTGAAGGACCCCCGCCCCTTCACGTATCCTATAGATAGAACATACACACACACCTAAATTGACCCTTCATTGAGAAGAACACCAACCTTTTGTATCAATTATTATACATTAATTAATTAATTATATTATAATGCTCTTAATCAATATCTATTTATAGTTATTCTAGAGCTAGTCTATTATAACATATTTATTAAACTCCAAAGTTACTAACCTCATCTTCAAATTAAGTAGTCTCATACTCAATAAAATCAGGCCTGTCTAGAAACGATGTCCTCTCATAAAGATCCATATTCATACAGTGCTCGGTAGTGACCTCCTCAGCCACAGGACAGAGGAAGTCAGTCGAGTTATAGAACCATCCACAACGAGAGTGCTCTCTTAGCATCTTGTCTCTTATCAAGGGTGTCAAGAATTCCTCTGATGTATCTTCCAGCCATGCCTTGAGTGCCTCCATTGAGAAGTTTTCAGATATCCAAGGGTCACCTTCCTCTATCCTACGATACGTGAGTAGCTCTGCCTGTACTGCAGCCCAGAGCAGACCTATGCGGGGACTCTTGCAAGGCAGTTCAAACCAGCAAGAATGAGCGGAATAGATATCCTCGACTTTACAGCTCCAATTATCCGGGCTTGATCTGAGTCAAATTCCGACCCTTCGTTATAGCCTTCCTCTGATCGACTTGTCGAACTGCTGTCTGAATGGTTGCTTGAACTCGGAGCCTCATTAACCCTACCGTGCATTAGCACTTGACAGAAGCAGGCCCAGCCCGTCTGGCATTCTTTACTCCATTCTTCAATAACATTTTTTGGAACGGCTTGCATGAGCTCAAGAGCGGTCAAAGACTCATGATGGCATATTTCGGGCCCTTCGCTCCCTAATATCTCAGCAACGGAGACGTTTGCCTTCATAGTCACGTCGATCCCCATTGTGAGAAGACAGGTCAGAATGGCGAGTGTCCCGAACAATGTCTCTCCGGGCAATCCCAATCGTGCCAGGTAAAATGTTGTGACGACAAGAGTATGAAGCGGTCCAAGTTTCAGTTCTATGCCGCAATTTGTGCAACGGCGCAAGAAAAGTCCACTCTTTGTTTCGAGGTTTGGAGAGACCCCTGATGCAAAAATGGCAATAATGCTGTGACAAACCGCCTGTACAGCAGTGTGACAGAAAGGATGCTTCCATTGGGTTGGGATTCGGTGATATCCTTGACGGAAGAGCTGCTGGAGCTTGGAGGTCTCAGCGTCCCATCTGCCGCAGATATCCTTTTCCTCGCCAGGAAACCGACCAAGAGAGCGGAACTCTTCGCTGACAATATCAGGATTTAGGTTCGTATGAGAACGAAGAATAGAAACCATCAAGGTATCCAAGATTGTGTGCCCGAGGTTGTCAATGTTGTGATGAAAAGCATAATTTTCTCCCAAGGTACGAGACAACTCCACAAAAGTATTGCAGCACGAGTGTCCGCCGTCGATGAATGATGCTGCAAGATGGAAAGGATGGATACCGTCAATTGTTTTCGGGGACGTGGAATTGTTTTCTTTGTAGAGGCGCTTCATAAGCTCCGTGTTTCCTGCCATTATTGCGAGTTTCCAGGCATCTAGTTGCAGAGCCGAAGGATCTTCTGTCAATGACCGGACGATAACATCTTGTGAGAGTGGCAAGTCAGCCTTGGACATGCTCGTAAAGTCATGTGAAATCATAGATTGGCCCAATGACTCAACGAACGACCCTGATGATGGCGTTGGGTCATTAAGGTTAAGTGAAGCCAGTGTGTCCTCCAGTTCGCAATAGTAGGTCTGTACATGGATTGACCATCTGCAAAGTTGCGTCGGGGCGTAGGAGATATTCGATTCCCTGGAAGTTTGGGGGGATGAGGGAGTGGAAGAAAAGTTAAGAAAAAAGGATGGTGTGGCAGGGCTGAACCCATTCCATATGCCAGGTGTAAGTGTGACTGGTTGAGGGTCAGCAGTTGGCGACCTAGAGGGCCAATATTTCGCCATTGTGAACCCGTGCAAGTAGAAGCTGTGGAAGTAGTCGACCAGTGTCCTTTTGATTATAGTCAGTGACGTGTACATTTCTAATATTTTTGAACCTAGAATAGGGCTGCGGGGACTTTGTTGTAACCTACTTGCGCTCTTCTCTATGCATGTTAACAAGAAGCTGCTTGTGTCGTCCTTGAAGAAAGAGACTAGCGCGGTCCTCTTCTAGCTTCTGATATACAAGTTGCGTATTCGGTGAAGGGCCGACTGCCTCCCGACTTGGGGTTAAAGCTTCAGGACTCTGTATGTTTAGATATCCTGGAGTTGCACCAAGGGGTCCAAAGGGTGAAGGCTGGTCAGGATTTTTGGGGAGGGCCGAAACAAAAGCTGCAGACGGAAGGTTCCATGATGATAGCCTAGTACAGAAGATCAATGAATACCCCATTATCATGTGTCACTAGATCTCGAGATTTCAACATACAATCCAGGTGCGATTTGTTCAACCGGCTGAAGTTTCCTATCCTTCAAATGTCGCCTCAGCTTTTTTATGTCGACAGGTTTGCTTTGGCCACCCTGTTCGACCATGACCTGCGAAGTACTTGTTCCAGGTAATTTGCGTCTTCCGAGAGCGGTGACCGTGTCATCTTTGACTTGTTTTACCATGCGTTTGCTAACACCCCAGTCTCTGAAACGGCGTCTATATTCTCCGGGTCTGCAGAGAAGGAATAAAACACATTGTTAGCCTACAAAATATGAAGCGCCGAGAACAATGAGAGAATTGAATACGTACGCCGCATGGAAAAAGTAATTTGTCTTCATAAACCCGACTACCTGATCAAGGGTCAAGGTTTTCCCGCCGTTGCCATAGTTTCCAGTGTAAAGCTGGGTGATGATTGACTTGAAACGAACCCAACGGTCTTCATAAGAATATTGAAGATATCGATCTTGATCTGACCGTGGGAATAGCTCGGCTGGGATATTATCCATGGTAGCTTACACAGACCTAGGGGGCGATGCGAGAACTGCAAATTGTTGGTAGGGATCAATCAAACAACAATGGAAGTGAGGATAGAATGACGGTAAAAACAAAGATTGATTACAATGAAGGCTGCGGCAAGAGCCAGGCTTTATAATTTGAAACTACCCGCTAATTTACAATTGTCGAGATTGTTCCAATGTTTCGACCGTCTTAGCGATGCGGTTACACAACCTGAGCTGAAACCCCAAGAGGAAAGGATCTTCACTGCGTGGAATTCAACGAAATGTCGCAGCCCAATCAGGACCTAAATTTCCTACAACACTGTTGCTTTTGCCTCGTTGGCATAAAATCATTCAAAGCCTCAGTGGATCCAACAAAACGGCACAGTCCAATTAGTTTTAACCGCACCTGCATGCCTGAGCACCATTGCTAGATACGGCTCCCCAATCTCTCGGTTAGCCGATCCGTCTTCCCAAAGTAGTGACATTGCTCTAAACATATCTGGCTCCCCTCATAAACGGGGTTTCATGAGTGACGAGCAGAAGAAGAAGCAATTCGAAACTTTGATAGGAATTGGGTCGCAATTCGACGCTGTTTAGCCTGACTAGGGGTAATTTGTATTGCTATACATATGAAGTCCCTATTATAGTCTAAGCTATAAGCTAGATCCAGTAGCTTAGCTACTAGATATCTTACTTAAAAGACAGAATCCAAGATATCTATTCTATTAAATATCTCTATCTGTATACTCTACATCAAGTCATAGAGAACACATGGCAACTATAGTAATCTCGCTTTATTTGATTAGAATAAGCGCCAGAATAATGACCAGGTGGCTGGTGGTGTTAGATGAGAAGTCATTCCCAGCTCGTATCAAAGTCAGTCTTCTGCTTCTGCTGAACCTGCTCCTTTCAGAATATCGGGTAGAACAGTGCTATCTGTCTATGGTGACTGCTGCTCTGTGTTTTTTCCTGACTCAACGGGTTTCTCGGGCTTCTGGCCGTAAACCACAAAACTAGTTGACACTCCATGTTAGCGAGTACAATTGATCTGGGTGTGCGTCTCGGATATACATACATGTTGCCGGCTGTCATGTTCTGTGGTCTCCGAGCAGCAGCACGCATCTGGGCAACGAGAACCATTACTTCCTCCAAGGTCCAGCCTAGAACCTGGCCAATTGGATAGATCACAAAGCCATCCATGCTAATATCCATATACAGACCAGTAAATTGGCCCAGCTGTTTAAGGCTCTTATCCTTGGCCCAGCCCCCAATTGGGACCTTGAACGTCTTGCTTGCAATATTGGTAAAGTTGGCCTCACGCGCAAGCGATTCTATTTTGCCATTGGAGAAGTCGAATGTGCGCCCCAACTTGTCAGCAGCATTGCGGAACAGCTGTCCCCATTTCGTATAGATGCTAGGAGCCAGTCAGTATGACATCGATAGATATCGAGGCATAAGGGTTTGTAGCCGGATGCTGCTCTACCGAGATAAGATCAAGGCAAGACCATCCTGGTTACGACTACGTCACATACTGATTTTCATCGACTTTCACATCAGGGTTTTCGCAAAACATATCGAGATCTGGCTCCAGATGCTGGAACCAGCCGCCCGGTTTCAGTGCTCTATACATTTGACTGTATAGCCTCGGCCAATCGCCAATTGCTCCTTGCATGTAACGAAGGTGAATAAAATCAAATGATTCGGGCTCCCAAGTCCAGTCCAACTGGGCGTCATCGATCTGGAAGCTGAGGTTCGGCGGCACCCAGGATGGCTGCGTCGGTGAAATATCGGTGCCAATGACTTGAGCCGACGGAAACTGGTCCGCCACGTCGCTATACTTCATTAGTACGAAGGATTTTCGCTGTATAAGGTACGCACATAGCCCAGATACCTGTCCCTGTTCCGATATCTAGAATGCGCTTGTTTAAGTCAGCATACAATGTTGGTGGGTGATAAACGTGTTAGTTAACCTGGGGATTGTCCCCAATAGGCGCAAGGAACAGTTTGTCATCCATCATCATCGTCAACCATTGGTGTCTATTATGACAAAGAAGGTTTAGTTCAGGCTATGGGCTGGAATTTGAGGGGAGAATCGTACGCTACATCAAGGCCCTCAATATGTTTGTCATCGATAGGAGCCCTGCCATCAATAAAATCAATACTGAGACGACGTACATGGGAAGACGCCACATACCAGTATTCAGTCGTCTTGGATGCTTGGTAAGTCCGGCCATGGATCGAGCGGTATTCGTAAATGCTGGATGTAACGGAGGCGGTCGAGTCCGAACCATGCTGGCTGTGAAGACTTGGTTACTATGTGCCCTTCAGATCTCATCCAGACAGCGACGGACGGTATTGATTCCAAGAATCAACGAAGACATGCCTTTGTTCGCCAAACACCGAGTCGCCATCAGTACCGACAACCTCCGGGTCCTGGCTAGTCTTAGCCCTCGTTCAAAAATCCCCCCATCCCGCGTGACGAGGCATTGCCTGAGATGCCGCCATCACTAGAGCGGGGACACAGATAAACTCACAGCTTCGATTCGCTCCGTAGTAGTCTCTGGACCACACATTCTGGCGATGGGGATAGAGAAGTCTGAGATGCAAGGAGAGGGGAACCAGAAATTTGCTGTCTTGTCGCGATGAGGGGGTGGTAAGGGTCTAAGTCAAGGGTGGCACTGTAGTGGGGAGTTATGGACTAGGATAGCAGGACTATTGGCTAGGTCCAGGGCTGTGGATAGCCCGGCTCGGCCCGGGATTTGGCTGCGTGACAAAACGAGATTTGTGGGTCAGCCGCTGTCTTCTCGCACAAGATTGAGGGTAAGACCCCAATCAATTCATTTCCCGCCAACCTAGAAGGGAACATTTCTGTAATCCATCTTTATAGAACAGCATGAGAATAACTGCACCCAGCACACGAAATCGAAGCGCCTTAAGCGGAGCTGGACAATTCCACGCTATGGGAAGTGTGGCACAATGCCTAGCCGCCTCTGGTATAGGTGGTGTGACAGAGGAGCAAATGGGCTTTGACCATGTGTTAGCGTTCGAATTGGTTGTTGTCTCTTTTCACAGTTGTCATCTCTTCTCGCGGCAGATTATTGTCTCTTATTATATCAATGGCAAGTCATTCAATGATAACTCCTGCTTTTTTATATTAGCAGTAATATTTAAGAGTAGATTCTTAGCTTTCGACACTAGTCTCTATCCATTGAAAGGTCATAGCTAAAAGAGCAATCTTATTTAAAGAGTATTGTTAGAACTCCGTAGGCTTTCAATCTCGTGTTGATGTGAAGAACGGAAGAAACACTCCAGCCACCACGCAAGATTATTAATACAAGAAGCACCCGCCATTCATCTTCCTCATCTTCCTATCTACGAACTATATATAGTCTCTGGCTCTGGTACTGTCAATTTGATCAGGTAAGCATCCATAGCCTTCTATATATCGCTATAGTATATATCATACATATGACTATCGCCATCTCGCCTTAATAGTATAGAGCCCTCGATGATGCGTTGCTGATTGATAACCTATGAGTATAACTAGAAACATTAGCGCTGATAAGCTGGAAATGTATCTATCACAAGGGTCAGCCATTGGAGTTGATAGCAATGCTTGGCAGCTTATCTAGACTTATAGTGCCTAGGTAATGTCTTGAAGGTATGGGTTGAACCTGAGCTGCCACTCCTCCAAAGTGGATAACGAAGGCCAGTCCTTATATGCCACTCCCTATTGGGAGAACTAAAGACTTATGTCCTCGATTAAGCACTTAAGTTCAAATACGATCCATTAGATAATGAGATATATGGGCTTAGGGTAAGAGATCTCACTTAAGCTATCTCGAAGGATCACATGTATTCCTTCTTTGAAACAGGGGTTCTAGTTCTCGTTTGAGGGATTACCATACCCATGCGTCTCTTTGCAGTTCTTGTGCCTCCTCCCTTCGACCCTGTTTCTCGGAGATTGATACCAAATCTCACTTGATCACGGAGATGAGGGTATTGTCGCGATTCCAGGCAATCTCTATTACTTGCTTAAGTAGAACCACCGCTTCATTCCACCTCTCCTGCTCCATGAACACCTTGACTAGATCTCACATGTTCATTAAATGTTCACGGTGCGAGGGGCCTTGCATTGTCAAATCTTTCTGTATCATTATCAACAAGGTTTGTTCCATCTTGGCGTATTGACATCGACGACGTAAGTACGTTCTGATTTAATTGTAGCTTATTGGAGTATCTTCGATACTTACCGCCAAATGAGCTCGTATTGAGACTTCTCGAGGATCATCCCTTAGATGACCAACCCAAAATCGCGACACGGCCCTGAGTGTCAGAGATTAACGACTGTCGCTAGTGTTGTGCGATTATACTTTGCGGTAGCTGCACTGTTTGTTGCTTATGGGTACCACAGTTTTGTATAGACGCCTGGCGTCCTTACTTCTTTCTGCCAATTCATATTGCTCTGCGATAATGTCGAGTACTGAGCTCTTTGAGTCAATTGGAGCGGTGAGAAACGCTGTTAGGCCTGGAACATTCCTACGGATAAAGTGCACAATGCCTTCCGCGGGATGCTTGTCAGCCCAGACTTGACGAATGGCACTTGTGTGGAACATGGCGAGAATGACATCACAAAATAGCCTGGTCTTTTGTCTTTCTTCTCCATCTAACTGCGCCTTCCAGCAAACCAAGGCATGCATGGACACGTGAAGAAAGCGGCCACTGGTGGAAGACTCAATGAGACCGTACCGCCAAAGCGGCTTCAAGCACTGCCGGAATTTAAAGTCATCCCACTCATTGCCCTGGTTTATAGGTGGCAAGTCCCTGAGCCAGCCTGGGAGCTTGCGAGCCACGTCCTCTTGCCCGTCGTTGAGGCCTTTAGCTATAAGTTCGAACATGTCGTGAGGAATGTCAACGGCATCAATGTGCACAAAGAAAGTGAGCATTTGCCTTGAAGGGAGATTCGGTAACATGTCATCAATTGCTTTCAAGCTTGAATCCAGTACCGTCCAGATGAATAAATCATACGCCGACAAGCCCTTGACAGTCTCAATTTTGAAAATGTCTTCTCCATTGGATTGAGTAACGCAACAACCTGTCCAACAAATATCTTGTTTGAGAGAGGCTTGTCTGTGGTGCGCCCTCCGCATCTATCCGTAAATGAGCGTCGGCAAGGTGGACGGCTAAGGCAGTCTAATGTATGGCTTTACAGATCCGGTGAGATAGATTCAAGATATCGTCCGACATTTCAGAGACGTTCAAGTTCAGATAGCGCAACAAAAGGGATTGAGCTTCTGCGTGAGCCATATCTCCTACGTGTAGACCGCGGGCCCCCTCGGGAAGCATTGTGAAGCATTGCGTATTCCGACTCGTAAGTATAACGGTTCCATGAAGCTTAGAGGGAATGATACTCATAACTTAGTAGAAAAGTCGTCAACGTTGTGAGTAGCGACTCGCCATATCGAGCATCTTGCCTTTTATACCACTGCAGTACACGATTGATAGTAAGATTTTCCCCAAGTCGAATGTTTTTCCCAGGCCCAAGTACTCAGGTTCAATATTCAGTGCTCGTGCACACCGATAAAATGAGGATATGATGGCTGCCTCGCTTCCGGCATCGAACCAAAGGAGAGTGTCGTATCCCTGTTTGTGGCCCTTGGCGTACTTTGGAGCCAACTGTGTCTTGCCCATTCCTCCAAGGCCAGCAATGACAAGACTGTTGCCGGGTTCCGTGAGGTTTCTTTTGATGTAGCTATAGAGCTCTGCTCGCTCTGTGTATTCCTTTGCAGGTTCCTGGGGCGTAACGTACACGTGTGTAGCGATATGTCTTTCTAGATGAACATGAGTTTTGCAAGCGTTTGGCACAAAATATAATTTGATCATCATGGCATGAAACATGGACTGGACAAAAACATGGGAGAATAGCCTTTTATTAATTGGCACAAAGACCGACATGTGTCGGCCCGGCAAGCTATCCGGTTAAGGTGGCGGGAAGCATCAAAGATCACGTACCGAAAGCAAACAGCCTACATCAATTGAATGAGCATGCTGCTGACTCTTCTGTAGTCGGAGTCTTTCCGCCAAACTTTTCAATTCGGTGTGATGAGTATGCAGCCCAAGATTTTGCACGTTTGGGCGATCAAGTGTTGCTGACGCTTCGTCAACAACTTGGCACATTGCATTAATACGGTCGCATTTTGCACAAACGTGTTTAGTTGCACTATGATACTCACATAGTCATTATAAACCCGGCCAACTCAGGAGTCTTCAGGGTCTCATAGAAATTAACGATTCTCAAGTTTTGTGAGACGGTTTCAAAGCGCCAGTGCATGCCAAGAAGCTCGGGGCAATCGTAGGTGATTGCTCTAACAATGTCAGGGGAATATTTTAGCCCAGAGAATTGAAGAACTCTGGCGAATATGACGCCCTTGTTCGCATCAAAAGGGCCTCGATGAGGTGTACCCATGAACACGGCCGCTTGAGTCCGCTTGAAGATATCGACGGGGCGATGTTTTGCGTATGCGTGTGCAGAGAGAAGTGCCTTGGGAGGGGGGCGACTATTAACATATATCCCACGGTATAGGTACTTAAGTTATAGATGAAGCGACGTAGCACAGGGAGCAATGTGGCTCCCATTAAGGACATACCTCTTTAATCACCGCCCTCCACAACTGTGACCAACGAACACAAACATTTGATCAGGGTCCTACCCTGTCAAAAGCCAATCTTCTCGCCCCGAGTCGTGTGAGGAGAGTAATCTATGCTATGGTGGCTATGTCGGAGACAAAATCGAATAGCTCTTGGCCGAGTCTCGAGCGTCGCTCTTCAATGCTATCTCACTTCCAGTAAGAGTCATAGTTGTAATGAAGAGCAAGTGTCAAACATCTCTCGAGTTAACTCCCATATCCTATAAAGAATACCGCTTCTGCACCGCGCATCTATCATTTAATCAATCTTCAATTCTAAATTAAAGTTTACCTTCACTCTGCCTAGCTCCTAAGAGCTTATTACGCTGTATTATTTCGTTCATAAAGTAAAGTAAACTTGGTAAAACATTTCTAGAATCGAACTGAGATCTAAACCTTTCGTTAAAAATCCCTAATCTCTGTTGGCTAATCTATTAAATAGAGGCAGCGGAAATATTTCAGGAAAGCAAATTTATTTATAAGTGTTAGTTAGCAATTGAAGGGTTGCTTAGCGGCTGTCGTGAGAGGTTTCGTATGCCTGAGGGTGTAGCTATCCATGTAAAAAGGATGGTTATGGCGGATTAACCTATTCTTGCCTTTTATATCTGAAAGCTGCCTGGTTGTGATTTCGAGAATCTGAGGTCTACGGATGAGCAAGATTGCGTTTCTCCAATATCCTTACCGATTACTGCATAGTGTCAAGCACTGATTGGATATTTTCGAATACAAATGAAACTGCACTCAACGAAGAGCTGAACTGAGCAAGTTCTTCTCCGACAAAAGTTGGACATTGATCGCGAAGTCGGTACGGATATAGAAGTGGGTCAGTAAAAGTCGGCCTTCCGGCACTTCCGTCTTCCGGAGCTGTTCGGATGTCTGAAGAGCACCTTCATGAGATGCGTGTAGGCAGTATAATAATGAGTATTATTATAGTTGCTGCGGTTGATTAGTTCAATCATCTAGCCGAAAACGATAACAGTCATGCATATCGTTGGTGACAAAATCCGATGGCGCGTAGCTGCAAAAAATAAAGGGCCTTTCTTGGAAACGAAAACCTACCCTGAGCCTATCTCCGAACCGCGAACATGCTTTTACTACTCTTGTTAACTTTTGGCCTTTGCCCTATCATCTGCGCTGATGCGAAGAAATACTCCGTGCACAATTTTAATGCCGCCTTTCAAAAATTGCCCAAGCCATTTTGAAGCCATGTTGATCAGCATTTCTTTGAGGACACTGGGCGGCGCGTTGCACACGCAAGAGATCCCGTGCTTATGGGCATCGGGGCAGGCGACGGTCTGAGTGCTGAACACTTCACCACTGTTTGGGAATTCTACGTCAATGAGTATAGGTGGAACGCAAGTGAAATACTTTGTACGGCTGTGTGTTCGGACTTGGTTGGCTCAGAGTCAGCAAAAGTCAGAGATGCTAGTATGCGGAGCATCAAAGTCCCGGTCTGGGCTCCAGAGCGGTCGGAATACGGATGTACCAAGTTTCTGAGCAAATTTGGAAGATATATATGGTCCGCTGATGTCTCATGACGCCTGTATCACTAAACTGGATAGGGTGAAGCAGGTACCTCAAAAGACACTTTTAGTCCAAAGACTTTTCATTTTCTACTGTACGTCTGTATTTAGCCTCACACGACAACGATGGCATATGATGCTTCCAGAATATTGATCCATGAGTTTGCAGCTAGAAGAAACATTGAGCTGTTAACCCAGATGGTCAGAAAGTCTCCTCGAATGGGACCGACGGCATGTCACCAGCGTTACCCCATCCCATCGTCATCGTTGCCCATACATCGTGAAATAGTGGAAGATTGTTCGACTCGCCGGCATCAGTCGACAACCCTGAAGAATTCATGAATTCAAGCTCCCAATCTTTCATGGATGTTTTCAAACTTCCATTCATGATGGGACACCCAAAAGTCCTGCTCGCTGGGGCGGCGGGTGGTGGCCCGCCAAGTGAGCGCAGTCGATGATCGTATTTCGACTTCACAACGGCAAGCACGGCGCGATCGGCCGAGATAAGGTCGTTTGAGTCTGTAGCAATATTTGCACTATGCGAAACTTTGGATAAGAACTGATCCAGTTGAAGTTCGGAGCGAGCCCATGAAGAATCAAACTCCGTGCATAGCGAAAGCGGGAATGACAAACGGAACGATAGCGTAAGAACGACAATGAGTCTAGTCCAGTCATTGATGGTAAAGGAAAGGAGCGACGAATCTTCTAGTTCGCCTATGTAATCTAGCAAAGTTCGAAGCCTTTTCGTGGCACGGTGGATCTTGGATAATGGCGGAGGAAATTGAGTTAGTTTGGCGGACAAGTAGGTCTTCGCTACGGGGAAAGCGAGTAAACCTCCGCAGTCAAGGAAGACATCAACAAACATCGTTTGAAATTGTACAGCTTCTTTTAACTGTGTAAGTATCTCCTCCGGACGTTGAAATTCACCCAGTCTGACGTACCGGAACCCATAACAAGGGGGGTCATGCTGGCCTGCAATTGCTTATATTGTTGCTCAAGACCAATTAAAATCAGTTGGCTATTGTGCACGGTCTGCTCATCTCTCTCATTGATAACCTTGGATGCATCGGAGAAGAGATTCGACAGGCGGACAAGAGCCACTAGTGTGGTATCGCCGTCAACTTGGGCGTTGCGTTGGAGGGTGTCGATCGCGGTATATGACCAAGGAGGAAAACTGGTAGGTAGACTTCTCTCTCCTTTCCATATAACTATATATCTAAAGTAGGACTCACGAGTAAGAATCATTGGCATAATTGAATTGCAGAACAATGCAGCTTACGTAGAAATAAGATAAATGTAAGCGATATATGCTCGGATCTTGTCAAGTTCATCGTCTGTCACTTTCTGACCCCTGGAATCAGGCATTGTGAGGAAGTTTTCGTCTAAATGGAGGTCGTGAATTAGATCTGCCGCCATTCGCAAGCAATGAACCAGCTGTCCGTTTTTGGGCCGCAAGTGAAATGGATACCTGGTGATGTGAGCCGGAGATGCATAGAATTACATGAACAGCCAGACATACCATGCGCAGTATATTAAAAGGCCCTGTAACAGCTCGAGACTTCTCTCCCCTCCAGAGACATACTTGAGACCCAAAGCTTTCCGAAACTCATCATCATACAGTGCATGTTTCTGCACCATCCTTGACCCCGAAGTTACGGTCAAGATAGACAGCAGTGTGAAAGGTTTCGTGGCAGCGAGATGAGGCACAGAGGAATCGAGAGGTAATATTACAAATGGTAGGTAGTTGACCATGGACTTGAAGGCATCAAGTAGGGATTCAGCGGAAGCCAAATTGAATAAGGGCTGGCGCCAGAGATCGGAGATTGAATGAGATTCATGTGACGAACTTGAGGCGCTTGGAAGGCTGACTGATTTGCTTGCCGTTTCTGAAATGTCGATGGGATCCTCACAATTGAATACACCATCAAGAGCGTGATTATGCATTGCCCGCAGGGTTTCGAAGTTATCAACGAGATCTGCCTTGACTGGCATGGAGTAATCAATGGTAAAGGTGCTGAGCTGGCCAGGTGAATGCGGCGAGGGATCGCGGTATGGCCTTCTAGAGAGGGGAACCACGTTAAAAAGTCTCTGGAGATTGGCAACAAAATATTCTTACCCCGATATGCGTTCCCATCTGCGAGGCCGTGGCTTGGTGCGGGAGATGCACTCCCTTTTCAAGGCGAGACATCTAATAAAGACTATAAGCAAGAATGAAAAACCTCAATTTGTTTGATACATTACTTTTTACATAGCCCTGGGTGCTCACTGGGTTGGCATCTGATCCTGGACGCCCGACAGTATTCACATGCTGTGGAGTTTCGTTTCGAATTGCGGCCTCGTCTCTCTGGATTCATTTCCACTTAGGCTGATAGAGCATTGTAATCGCTAGATTGCGCAGACTCGCAAAACTGAACTCAAGTCAGACGGCAAGTTTACGTCAATGGAATGCAGGGTAAGGCACAGGAAGCCAGCCAAGGAATATAGAAAGGTTTTGAGGATGTGGGATTTTCAGCAAAACCGTCAACGACTAGCATGCTAATAAGACCACTCGCATGATATGACGTGTTGATTGGTCATTGTCCTGCTTATCAATTGCTCGAGCTCGGTGCATTCAGCTCCGCCAATAAACTATATCCGAACTCACTCGGATATAGCTTGGGGCAATCTCTTGATATTTGTTTGTTCGGCTCCAATTCACGTGATCATCTAAGTGTCGGATTACGCAGGCGGAACAACAATTCAGCGTATCCGGCCGAGGATGAACCGAAAATAATTACAATGAATAACGGATTTGGGCTCAATTGACTGTATGTTCTATGTGCCTCTGAGGGTCTAAGAGTCTGCTGTTGCGAGCCATTTTCCGTCTCCTGATTTCCCCTCTCACAGCCCGGATTTTCTGTTGTTCCGTCTGACATTAAGCCCTCTTTAGCAGCACTTCCCTCACTTAGCGATGCTGTCGCATTTGTTCCAAATCAATTTCGCCGCGCAAATCTTGCAAATAAACTTTACGATACCACTCCATTGTCATACGAGGAGCAGCATCCCGCTGAGCAACTTGTCTCTCGGAGTTAATTATTGAGGTAACCGGAGCATTGCCAGTGGGAGCGTTGTCCTGGCGATGCTAAGTATAGCCCTCATTGCCTCTACGGTCATATAAACGGGAGGAGTCTCTTGTGATGTAGATTGCCTAGCAGATCAACTACTATCTAAATGGGGGAGGGGGAGGGGGAGGGTAATGTTTATAAGTAATATTGAGAGGAGATTGAGAGAGAATAGAAAAGAGCGTTGAAAAAAAGCAAAATACAGTTTATCCCCAACCCAAATTTTAACTTTTAGTTTGACATAAATTCTTAGAGTTGACAAAAGACACATTGCACCTGTAGTCGTCCTTTATAGAGAGATGCTTGAGTTTCGGTTTTCCTCTTAACATTTCATTATCCGCCAAAGATTTTGCAAGACCACGAAAAGATTTGACTCGTAGTATTAGGAGTCCTCCTAATCGCACGGCAAGATATCACTAACCGCATAGCAAATCCCACTTTTTATTAAAAGCTATAAGTAGCTACTATAGCTAATAAGTAGAAAGATCTAAGCTTTATTATATTAAGTTAGCTTATAATTTAAAGTGGCTTTAAGTAAATAAAGGTACTTAATACCTTACTTAAGTATTAAAATATAATAATATTAAGATATAATTATTTTAAAGGACTTTTATATTTTTAATTTTTAAAAGATTTAAATAAAAAGCTATATATATATTTATATTATTCTTAAAACTCTTAAAAATATATTATATTTCTTTTAACTTTATAAATATGCTTAAATATTAGAAATAAATCTTTTTACTTTTTTAAAATTATATTTCTTTATAATATAATTTAATTATTCTAACTACTTTAAGAAAAGACCTCTCTTAACCTATTAGCCATAGTAGCCACTTATAGCTTTTAATGAAAAGTGGGTTTTGCTATGCAGCTAGTGATATCTTGCCATGCGATTAGGAGGACTTATAATTTATATTAAAGAGAACTATTATAATTTAATTTAACTATTTAAATTAAATTAAATTTAAGTTTAAAAGCCCTCTCAATTTAATAAATTAACTAAAATATAAATATTACTTTAGCCCTTATATATCTCTCTTCAATTTAAAGTAATAATATTATAAATATCTTGCTATATAATAATTATATCTAAGTTCTAGCAAAGGTAAGTTTTAATATATTTTAATGCAACTCTAGCTTCTAAAAGACTTAAAACTATATATTAATCTTAAGAAGAAACTTATCAATAGATAAGATAAGTAGTTAAGTATAGACTTAGTAGATAATTATATATTGCAAAGCAGCGATCTAGGCAATGAGTTAAGGACTAGGATATCTTATTATATGACTCTTTAGCAAGAATTGAAAACGGACAATTAGTTCCTTGAGTAGATATCTTGCATTGGCAAGGTTTTGAGGTACTAAGAGGTCGAGAGCATCTATCGCATGCATACATAATAATCCATCTTCCACTATCCTTTAGAGTGGATTTACCAGTTGTAAAGGCATATCCTCTAGCTGCAGCCCAGTCATTGATAGAGTTGAAAAGAGCTTCCTATGATTTATATATATCTTCAGGAGGGAGACAATCATCAGGAAAGGAATTAGATTGAGCCATCTTAATTATCGTACGCAAGTATAATAAGTAGAAAAGTATCATGACTTTCAGGGGGAAATAAAACAAGTTGAGGCTTACATAATTTTCGCGCCCGGGCGCGAACCTACGGGGCCCCCTCAAAAGGGCCGCACACACAGACCAATTTGAGAAAACAAGGC
This sequence comes from Nectriaceae sp. PG4201, assembly GCA_023628695.1. Taxonomy (NCBI): domain Eukaryota; kingdom Fungi; phylum Ascomycota; class Sordariomycetes; order Hypocreales; family Nectriaceae; species Nectriaceae sp. PG4201. The sequence goes on from JAMAKE010000001.1 coordinate 56,193, forward strand.
TCTTCAATCAGCGTTTCTATGCTCCTATCAGTGAAATCACGCACCCCACGACATAAACATACTCACTGCAGCACTACTGCCTACGACTACCTTTGGATAATGCCGCCATAGGTCCACGATTTTCCCACTCGTCAGCCGGGAACACCTCAGCGGGACAGTTAATTACTATCTATCTTGTTTTACCCGCAAATCATACCAAATGCTCATGTCAGCTGTTACTGCGATCCATCTTCGGGCATCAACGCCTGAGACATGTCCTTCGGCTACATGCATACGATGTAAAGAAGGACAACAAACGTATTGACCTTGCTGATTGGATGAAACGATATGAATCAAGTGGTCGTCACGGCGTTACCTCACTTACGACTGGCATCCCTAATGTCTTTATCCGTTTATCCAAGCCAGTTAGTTTTAAATTCAAGATAAGAACTAACACAAATCGTTGGTCCAACACAGAATTTTTTTCATTGAATTACTCCTGGACGTATCCCAGAATCAGAAAACACAGACGGCTGGAAGCTCCGCCAAAATAACACCTGAGTCTTCGCAGCCAACAGTGCTCCGACCATGTCTTCTATTGGGTTCTTCTGGATATAACTTGATGCAAAATCACTACTGCAGGGTCCTTCGAACTGGGTAGAATCACACATGATCTATGGGGATGTGGTTCCTAACAAGCAAACTAAATCATAGCATAGAGCTGACTTTTAGAGTTGGATTTTCGTAGATTATATTGTATGCTACGCCGCTCTATTTGCGTACTTTTCATGCATGCTAATTATCTTTTATATCCATAAGATTCAAGAGCTGTAAGCACCGCCATAAATTGGCAAGACGGTTGATTCGAGTACTCAACCAATTTGTCTCTAATAACTTCTACTAATGAGTGTCACTATTGACGTCCCCCTCAATTCCAATATTCTAGATCTGCTTCATGCTACAGAAGCTCGGACCTTTACGATATTGAATCAGAGGAGAAGCACGCCACTAGCCACAAACAACATATACCTTAGTCTACTTAAAAAGCTGACCTCAACTTGACCGCATCGCAACCATCAATCTGCTGGTGTAATATGTCCAAATCACTCGTGTTTTCCAGGCAACGGATAGCCGCCAGTTTCAAAGAGCTTAGTGGCATACTGTAATATCTCAGTGGTTTCATGCCCAAGCCACTGCAGAAGCAGCCTTTTCCTACTATCTTCTACTTCCACTGATGTTTGTCCAGCGATCTATGGAAGGATTAGTATCTTAAAACGAACCGAGAGGAGTAAATATCAAACACAGTACCAGATAGCATTTTCCAGTCTCATCTCGCGTACATGTGAGAGCAATCACACTGCTACATCTTCAAGTGTGTTCGATTTGAGGCCCGAGTGTTTCCATTTCTCGGCCAGAGCTCTGAATGTAGGGGTAGGCGTGAAGAATGGGGCGACGCCGTTGATTCTGATCCCTAGCTCTGGACCAACTTGTTGCGCCGCTCGAAGAAGGCCGGTGATTCCATGTTTAGATGCAACGTACGCCCCCACGCCAGTTGATCCAAAGTATCCTGATGTTGAAGTCACCAAAACCACGGACCCTCTTGCGCCACCAGCAGATGTAGGTTGGTTATGTTGCATGTAATATAGCGCTAGTCGCAAAGCTTCAGGGAGGTGACGCCACAAGTTAGTTACCAAATGGCACAAGTCCGATTAACATGAGTTTAGAAAATACATACTGTTAACCGTCCCTTTGAGATTGACATCGATTACACGAAATCCTCCTGTCGACTCAAGCAATTCCCCCTGTTCGTCAACGTTACCCATGTTAAAAAGACTCTCGCTCTCCATTATCCCGGCATTGGCCACAACAATGTCGACTTTTCCGAAGTGTTGTATACATTGAACAAAGAGTAGCCTCATTTCTTCCCAAATCAGGATGTCGACGCCCACAAATAACGCAGATGTAGGATATTGTAATGATTGAATCAAGGCTTCAGCGTCAGGACGGGTGCGTTCAAGGTCAGCGATGACTATATTGGCTCCTTGTGAACTGAGCAATCGTACAGTCTCGGCTCCTATGCCATTTGCGCCACCTGTTATGATGGCAGTCCTGCCCGAGAGGCCTCTTAGTGCAGGAAGGTCGGTGCACTTCACGCGATCCATCATGTACTTTACTTCTTGGTGTCTTCTTTAGGGCTGTATTAGATATACTTTTCAACATCTTTTCACTTATAAATTACTGACACTAAGATGATGTACCTGAATACATCAAAGCCAGTGGGGGCATACGATCGACCTCGGTGCTTTCTTCTCGGCATACTCCCGGCATATTCGGACGGGAAAATTGAGTATTATCCAATTAGCTCGTTAAGTTGGATCACCTCCCAACCGACCTCCCCTTCTAGCCGACTGTACTCTGAGCTCGTCACGTCATTGAGGTAGACCATATGCAAATATCTCCAATTCAGTACCTTGGTGCTGCAACTAGGGAGAAAACTCCATAGATGCTGAAAAGACGGCATGCTAACACCCTGCTAGGCATCGTGCTACGCACCGTGTTCCTTACTATCATTCAGCAGCCAGGACCAACACCAAGTTAATACTTTTGTAGACATGAATACATTATTAGATCAAAAGGGAAGGCTCGAGTTTCAGGAGTGTTAGAACGACTCCAGTCTGTTAAGGAAGCTTAATTTTAGAAGTTTCTCTGGTGGTGGAAACTCCGGATAGACTCATTTCCAAACTTCACTTGAAATTGAAAACCGCTGCCAATATAACACCTTTTGGGATTTTCTTCAACATCATGTTTCATTTCCGTAAAAATACTACAGGGTTACCATTATAAAATCGAAGTTGCAACTGTATTTACAAAAGAGGCCACCTCCCCTGGGGCACTGATATTTGGGAAGTGTCCAGAATTGCACAAGAACGTGGTCACTTCTCGGCCGCTCTTTTCAGATATCATGTCAATGACGGATCTCTGAAATGCTGGCAGTACAGACACATCGTGTTCGCATAGTATGTACGCGACTGGAATTTTCAGATATCCCGCGTTCTGAAGTGGCCCATTAAAGCTCGCTGTTGAATGTGCCATCATCTGTTTTGCATATTGGATCGATTCGGCGTACGGCAGGTCCGAGAAATTGACGCTTGCGCAGCCGTCAGGCTCAGATATCATGTAGTCTCCCTATGTAAAACATTGAACATTGGCGATTTTCCACCCTTTTCGTGCCTTTTCTTACCTTGAGTTTCATGAAATGGGGCATTTTGTCACCCATCATGGTCTTGACAGATCCGCCGATATCAGGTACTGGGGAGCTGATGTAGACGAGATGAACGATACCCCCTGGTTTCCCAATTCCCTGCCTCTCGGCCTTGGAAACCCCAGCAGTACTTTCGGTACCACATATCCCACCGTAAGAGTGCATCACTAAGATGATATCATGGCCATCGTCAGCTAGTTTCGTTGTGACCGTCCTGATATGTTCGGCATCCTCTACCATTGATGCAGCTGGCAATGTCAGCTCATATTCCGAGAGACGCTGAACAAGATGCGGGTATAGCGAAGATGGCGCAAAAGATGCCGGGACAATAACAACATGTGGCTTAGGCTTTTGCATATTGATAGCTTCTGGTGAGCAGATGACTCATTTTCGTGTTGGTACTCATGCTTCTTAACCCATTAGAACTTTAAAGAATATATTCTCGTCTTCGGCCTCGGAGATTTGGTCAGGCTGAATTTGCCGAAATAAAAGCCCGAGGGTGTGGGGGAGGGGGGAATCTGAAGAAGAAAATATGACGCCGAAAAGCCCGAGATTGTCGGATGTGAGATGTTACTCCAGACGCCAGAGGTGTAGCCGAAGGAATTGAGTCAAGCAGTTGTTCCTCCACCCTTAATGATACGTCTCCACGACGAACTCAACTGCCGTGATGTTGGAGCCAGCATCGGTGAGTCTTTCTCGTAGAATATGAGGCCTAAATTGAGTCTATAAGGGCCTGGGGATGTGCACTTGTCTTTTATAGATTGTATGTACACAAGGAGCAACTGAGCTCGCAGTTTCATTCTTCTAGGACAATTATTGTACTATTCGCATCATGCCCAAACACATTGCCATCATCGGAGCAGGGCCATCTGGGCTGACCCTCGCGGCTCTATTGCAATATCACTCGATACCCTTTACCATTTTTGAGCGCGAGAAATCTACCAGCTCCCGCTTCCAGGGAGGGTCTTTAGATCTTCATCCCGAGTCTGGTCAACAGGCCTTGTTCGAAGCCGGCCTTCAGGATCAGTTCCAAAAGCACGCCCGATATCACGACCAGGACTACCGTTTTGGAGACAAGAAAGCTGTCACCAGGTTGTATCATCAAGCACCACCTGACGCAGATGGGCGTCCGGAAATTGACAGCGCGATGCTTCGCAAAATACTCATCGAATCACTGGACCCAGCGAACATCAAATGGGACCGCCGTGTTTCCGAGCTTCTTCCGCAGGAAGATGGCCGGGTGAAAATCATTTTCGACTGCGAACACGAGCCAGTGATAACTGATCTAGCTGTGGGCGCGGACGGAACTTGGTCCCAGGTACGGCCACTCCTGACAAGCTGGAAGCCCGAGTATACTGGCCTCACGGTTATCGACTGCCGTATCTCTGATGTGGATAAGAGATTCCCAAAGCTTGGAGAATTCATTGGCCGAGGCACCTATTTTCTTCTGTCCGATGGCAGCGGCATCTTCATCCAGCGTAATGGAGATGACAGCGTGCGTGTCTACCCTTGCTTACGAGTCGAAGAGAACTGGCACTCAAAGGATCTCCCTTTCAATTGGAGTGACCACAAGAAAGTGACTGACTTTCTAATACAATCCTTTTTTTCAACCTGGGACCCTCGCCTCCAAGATGTCATCCGCAACGTTGACACGAGCATGACTCCCCGTGCCCAGTACCGCATGCCCCTAGGGCTTCGTTACAACCACCGTCCAGGTTTGACACTGATCGGTGATTCTCTGCATGTCATGTCATGGTTCGCTGGAGAAGGTGCGAACTTGGCGATGTTGGACGCCCTGGATCTTTTCCATGAAATACAGGCTCATTCCGAGGACTTGAATTTGGCTGTTCGTCGCTACGAAAAAAAAGTAGTAGCCTCAGGGCGGGCCGATGCCACGAATGAAATGTCACAGGATCTGCTGGTCAAGGCTATGTCTGATGACTCTCCTCGAGCTTATGTTGAAGGGATGGCCAAGGCAATGGATGTTTGGTTCGCGGACGGGAAGTTTACTAGATAAGATGGACCGAGATACATTGTACAGTAACTAATCTTGGTTAAAATCACCTTCATGATATATCCTGTTTCTAATGAACTTGACGTAATTGAAAGTCTAATTGATGGCCTAGTGTTTCTTGATCATAGATCCGTGATTGCTCGACAGGAGAAATGTGGTGTCTTTGAAGCTCGATTGAAGACGAAGCTCTTCTCCTTTACAGATGACATGAAACCCTTTGGTTTACAGGGCTAGCTCGATAGGTACTTTCATTCATTAACACATGCTTCTACTCACAACTTCGGCTAGTTGTTTAGTAACTTCGGTATCCGGAACGTGTTGTTGCCGTCGAATTGCCTTTAAGCTTAGTAACTTCTGTGATATCCTACGGGTGTACTCAAGTATTGTTTTTAAATTCCATAATACTCCAGATAAAGAGTATAATAAATTCCTGCTGCAGCTAGTAGCATTTGGTTTTAATTACGAAAGTTATATGTACAAAGCAAGCCCATCTCGACAGCTCCATATATCGACATGACACAAGGGGGGCGAATGGGATTTTCAGCGGATAAGAGTTCTTTGCTGGTATATCAAGCAAGTTCCAGACTACATGCTAAGATAGTGAAATTTATCCTTAGGGATTCGATAATTCTTTTCCCTCGCGCCATTTGCTGCTTCATCTTAAAATCCCAATTGACTTCCCATTGCACGTTTTCTCCATTAGGCCCCTTTCCCTTCAGTGAGTCAGAAGTATAAGGCTTAAAATGAAGAAGCAAATCCGACTTGACCGCATATACCGAATCGGATCCGAGGTAAGTGTCATCGTCAGGAAACACTTGTGTGATTAAACGGTGATAAGAATCCTTGGTCACCATGAAGTGAATGTGCCCGGCTCGGTAAGGGTGGCGGTCCATTAGTTTGAGAATATCACCCGCAGGTCCATCGTAGGGAACAGGATAAGGAACCGGCTTAACGCAGTAAAACGCGTATTTGCCTTTCGCATCGGACGTGAACATGCCCCGCATGTTCCCTGACGGCTGTTCCGGGTCTTGTTGGTCATACAAGCCGTTAACAGCGCACTCCCACACGTTCAAAGAAGCCCCTAGGGTATTGCTCAGCTAGCTGTGCTATTCATTTATCAATGGGACGTACCTGCAACGGGAAAATTGGTATCCGCATCCAGAATTCGACCATTGAAGAATGTCACTTCACCTCCCAGGTCCTTCTGGATAATACTGTCCCCGTTCTCATATCGCGGAGGATCAGCTACATAGAATGGGCCGAGAATGCAGGAGTTGGTGCCATTGTCTTGCTCAGTCATGTTTTGCGTCTGGGCATCGACAAGACTGGATAAATAGTCAGATTATGAAAACGAGTGTAAGGATGTTAAATATCTAGCACATACGCCTCCACACCCAAGCAGTCCGAGATCAACAAGGTCTCGTTGCGTTCAGAGTTACTCATCTGACCGGATCGATTCAGGGCCTCAATTGCAATGTAAAGCTCCTCTGTACTGAGGTTCACATCACGGCAGAATGCATGGAGATATCGTATCAACGCTGTGAGAATTTCCCGAGCTCTGGGCGAGCTGTTGGGCCCGAAAGAGGAGAGAACGGAAGCCGTCAGAGGGTGAGCTTCAGGAAGATCCATTTCCAATAGCTTCACTGGAGTTCTTTTGGGATATTTGATTGATTTGCAGGATAGATAACCTGGATGACTGAGCCTTGGGTCGATATTTTATATAAGGTTTTACCCCAGATGCGAATCGTTAGATTGACCCCTCATTACCTAGTCTCCGGGATTCCTGGCGTCTCCGCATCGAACTGAAACCAATACCAGTTCCACTCCAAAACTAAGCTGGGATAAGTTAGAAACATGCATTTCTCACTGATTACATTCAGTCTGTCCAAATTGCCGAGTCCTGATTTTGCCGAGCCCCGACACCCGACACAGAGAACATAAAATCTCCTGGTCGGCAATTTCTCATTTCCCCTCTCAAGAATGCCAGAAGCTACCAGAAGCTATCTCAACCCGATTAAAATGAACCGAGTGCCAACCAGCTCACAGCGTGTGGTCAAGGCGGGCGTCAAGAGACGGCGTCCCCCATTGGCTTGTATTCAGTGTTATCAGCGTAAGCTCAAATGTGGAAGAGAGCTTCCGTCATGCAGCCGCTGCTCAAAGACCGGAAATGCCGACGGGTGCATCTATCGAAGAGATCCAGCGCCATCTTCGTCGATGGGCGGGATGGCCAGCGATGCCCATTCGGGGGGAGTTGATGTCATCACAACGTTCTTGCATACCCCCGTCTCATCGATAGATACCCCTGAAAGACAACCGGCCTCTTCCGATTGGGAAGGGAAAATGACACACTTGGAAGGACACGGGACCATCACCAAGTTCTACGGGTATAGCTATCCCCTGAACTTTTACCAACAGGTATGTCGTGTCATCTCATTGACAAATACGTAGCATCCCACTAAGCAGTGATAGTTTACCGAGCTTCGATCTTACATCATTCAAATCAAGACCGAACACCCTGCCATCAACACCCTTCGAGACAAGATCTATTCTCTACCGAATGATAAACATCGGCGTCGCCCGCTGGCTCATGATGCCGCGCTTGAAGACACATTGAGGCAGTTGATTCCCATGAAGCCAATCATGGACACGTTGGTCCAGACGTATATTGACCGGTTTGAGATTATACACCGAGTTTTCAATACGTCGGTTTTCATTTCTGGTTACAACCGCCACTGGGCCAATCCACTCTGCACCCCAGCTTCCTTCTTGGCGCAATTGCTCTTGGTGGCGGCAACCGCTGCTAGCTTTCACCTAGAGATACGCATCGACATTATGAGCCAAAAAATCGTCCATGACCATGCTGTTGCCTGGGTTGAGGCTGCGGAAGCATGGCTCGATTTCTCGGCCGATCGACTTCCTCAATCCTGGGATACCCTGGCGAGTCATAGTCTCCTGCTCATTGCAAAGCGCGCCAACTATATCCAAGAAAGTTCCTTCTGGACGTACACTGGGGCACTAGTCCGGTGGGCTATGGCAGCAGGATACCACCACGAAGCGACCTCGGCAGCGAGAATATCGCCGTACTATCGGGAGATGCGCCGGCGACTATGGGCTACGATCGTTGAACTTGATCTCCAGGCATCAGTAGAACGAGGAATGCCCACAAGTGTCCGAATAGAAGACCTCAACGCAATGTCGCCACTTAATATTGACGATGACAAGCTCCAGGAGTCGATCCAGGACCCTCCAAAATGTATGCCACTCACGACATTAACCAAGACCTCTTGCCAGGTCCTTTTATATCGTTCCTCACCTGTCAGGCTGAAGATATGTGCGTTCGTCAACGGATGTCGCGAGCAAGATAATTTTGACCTGGTCTTGCAATTTGAGGGGGAGCTGGCACAAGCACTTCAGAATATTCCAGAATGGAACAATCCCCGTGCTGATCCGCGACAACACCAGACTGCGACGTATGTGAAGGGCCTACTGAGTATTTTACTGCACCAGTATACTCTCTTGTTACATATTCAGTTGGCTGTTCATTTTCCGCCCTCAACTCAATCTGCAATCTGCCGACGTGCAAGGTTGGAAGCATCCATGAAGGTTCTCGACCATCATCAGAAACTTTTATATAATGAGACGTTACCGGAACAAGCTTATAGAATCGGATTAGTACTTGTTGCATTGAACATTTGTCATGAAATTTATCTGGATTTTGGACCTCATGGTAAGAAAGGATCGCTCTACCTTCTCTGCTTTAAATACTGCACCGTTCATGAAAGTAATCATAACTCATAACTTGAAAGCTTCGGATCATTCGGCCACCATGGCAATATTTCCCGAAGTATCAACATTCTTCGTGGTCACTATTGAGCAGGTACTACAAATTTTGGAAAAGAGGATCTCCCTAACATTCAAGGGATTGAACGAATATTACATCCTTAGTATGACAGTTGGTTTAGTAAAGTCCAAGCTATGGCCAGAGTCATCCACAGAATCCAACAAAGAAGCCGGAGATCGTGTAACCCGAATCTGTATGATAATGCAGATGCGTCAGGCTGCTCTTCAGCGAGATAACTCACTACTAGAACCAGTGTAAGTATCCCGTTGACAAGCGCCATCCAACTCTGTATTGATTGGGAGTAGCAATAATGAAAGACTACGTGGATTTGACTTATCAGTGGATCCAAGCACTATAAATCCTGACAGCGTAACTGAACTATTCAGTTCAATGGTATGTACTTAGTATCTTTGATTCAAAATTTGGCTTCTACTGATGAAGACGGAATAGTTCCCACAGGATTTAGGATTTATACATAATGATCTCGACATTGCCTTCTTTCATGGATAACTAGCCTTTAGTACTGTTGCCACGGTTTTGTTGCTCTTCCGATAGCACGTTCCCATATATACCATATATATCACGGGGTGATGACGGGAACCTCCCACTTCAAATACTGGACTATTTCGGCTACCTCTTTGACCCTGTCTCGATTTGTGAATCGAATTCTAGAGGTTGTAGCAGACTAAAATGAGGACGAATCGGATGTTAACCGATTGGAGCATTTGAGAGTATATGACCTCTATAGACTTTGAAAGCGCCACATATACGAGATGTCTAGGCTCATCCTTCCAATATAGATGTGGTGGGCATGACGACCGTAGCTTGCTCCCGAGCGGCCCAGGTTTTCTCCAAATCACTGCTGAAGCGACTGACTTGTGCAAACCTTGTTAGATTCCATCTCCGTTGCAGCTCCATCCGGATGGTTTGTTTGTCCTCCAGACTCGCTATGAAGAAGCCTAGAGTGTAGATAGGCCAGTTTCCAATGAAGCACCGTGCCCACTCATCATCATTCTGGTATTTTTGAAGGATGCAAATCGCTTTCCTGATCTGCCAACTATCGCTTGACGCCACAAGTGGAGGGCCCGCCTCGCTTCGCGGGATCTCATTTTGCAGCAAGGAAGCAACAATGACATAAAGCGAGCTTGCATCTTTATAGTATCCTTCTTCGGCACTTGTTTGCCCCATGTTGTTTTGGGAAGCACCTTGAAAGTGGTAATCATTTTCTATGGCCGTCTCCCACTCTAGGACTTCAGTCCGTATTTGGCTTGTGCTCGTCTGATTATGGAGGCTACAATCGCGGCACTGTTGCCGAAGTAAGATGCAAAGTCGAAACAACGACACTGGGACGCCAATAACGGGGCTGTTGAAACTCCATGAGGTTCCAGGAATTGTTGATTGGTCGAGTATCGTTTCGGCTCCACCCCAAAAGTCTGCGTCAAAATCGTAATCTTGTCTGGTCGAGTCTGACCACAAACCAGTCGTCAGCAGGAATATGTGGTACAATACACTCTCTATAGCTAGCTTGTCGAATAGTTGGTCATAGCCGATCGGACGGTTTAGGAGCCTCAATGTGATGATACGTATTGCGGCAGTAACGTGTCGTGATATATCATTATAGGTGCCATGGCCCATACACTATGAAATACACACAAATCACCTTACGTCAGTAATCAAGGTACCACCGCTTAGCATGCGGTAAGAAAGACAAGAAATGCATAGACGAACCGCGTTACAAAGCAACATGGATGTGCTTACCCCGTGTATGTACAAGAGCATCACCGTCATCAACACTCCATTATCACTCTCAAGCTGAGAAGTAGTTGTGAGCATTCGAGACAGTTCTTGGATTGCGTTAGAATAGTAAGTGAGCGCACGCTCCTGCATAGGCGAAGACATGTCGATCAGATGTATGTGTGATGCAGCACAGGCTAGGACTGAATAGTACAAGCATTTGTGGGTCACCATGCAATCCTGAATCTCGGTGAGCCATCCGCCGTAGAAACCAGGATGGCATTTGGGGAGAAGGAGGAGACCAAAATATCTGTCAACAAAGTGCCGAGAGATGACGATCTCCAGGTTATGATTCATTGCGGTGTGTGCTACCTCTGATTCGGAGGGGAGGAGACGAAGCGTTTGAACGCGGGTGACCTGGGCTTCACCGTGATCCGTTCTTTCGTGGTCAGGCCTGGGCTTAATTGCAGTGGATTGATGCCGCGATTGGTAGTGGGATGCGAAGCGGCGATCAAGCAAGTCTGCGGCGCTGGGCCATTTGCACTTTCGCCCAGAAAATGTGCAGCGTGAACAAATCGGGAGTCTCTCGTCGCATTTCTTTCTTCGTTGCCTGCCTAATTAGGTTTGCGTCAGAATGCTCTGGATTCAAAGAGCAAGATGCAGCTTACAGGTGAGACATCCGGTTTTTGTGCGTAAGTTTGTTCGCGTAATGTCGTTCATAGCGTCGGGGAGGAGTATGCCTTGAAGAATTAGAGTCCAGTGGCGCTCAACATCGACAGTTATAAGGTGAACTTTAGGAATGAAGACTAATTGGGTACTTATACCTGGACAGTGCATAGATAGGGTTCAGGCTAACGGGGGTTATTAATCAGAATGGATGGATTTGTTGAGTCCGGAGGTGCATTGGTACTTTGTCTCCAGGATGTGTCAAGCGGGCAAGCGGGTGAAAGAAAACACCGCTCACCTCGCCTCAAGACCCAACTTCATGTCAATCATAAGGTCAAGCATAAAGCCTATCTAGTCCATAAATTAAACCTAACATTATCCTAAGGTAATACTATTATCCTAGCAATGAGAATTAGGATTTAGGTATAAGTGTCTGGTCAAAGACTAGAGTTCCTGAGGTCGTCGATGTGCGGTGTATTCTTTCGCCCGCGTGGCGGGGTAAGCCCCCGGAACGTTGATTAATAAGCAAAACCTCGAAAAAGCTGGCCTTATTTGGCCACTATCTCTGTCGGATTACGCAGGCGGAACAACAATTCAGCATATCCGGCCGAGGATGAACCGAAAATAATTACAATGAATATCTCAACGGATTTGGGCTCAATTAACTGTGTGTTCTTTGTCTCTCTCTGGGTCTGAGAGTCTGCTGTTGCGAGCCATTTTCAATCTCCTGATTTCCCCTCTCACAGCCCGGACTTTCTGTTGTTCCGTCTGACAATCTCTTATCCCACGTGTACTCGTCTCAATCGGGCAATCTTGGATACTTTGCTGCCATAGAGAGTTGGCTGACATGATCGTCTCCAGGGCTAGCCTTGTCCATTTCACGGTCGTTGAGAAGATGCTAGAGCCTGAGGATATGTACCCATGATTGTATACTCCTCTCTCTACTGAATAACTTTATAGCTATGGACTGGTAAGAAAGGTTAATTGGCATGCTGATATTACAAAGAGTCGTACTATTTGTATGGCATCCTTTTACTAATCGTACGGTAGAAAACCTCACATCTCAAAGGCTCGAGCCACAGCTTTTTGTGGCGCAAGGGGCATCTATGTACTATATACATACTTGGTACATCTTCAGATCAAGGCCAAAGCTTATGATTGGGTAGAGTTGCTTAGTTAGCAGATATAAAGAAGTCATTTTAAAGAGATAACTTTAAAGTAAGTATCTAATATATTAAAGAGTAAAAATACCTTAACCTTATCTCTCTTAAGTCTTTGAATCTAAGGGGTTTTTTAGTAGATATATTTATATGTACTGAGGACTTTAACTTTAGCCCCAATGTGGCTTTGAAAGAAATAGGGCTAGGTCTTTGTGGCGGCAAGGGTATTTTATGGGGCTAACAAGGACTTGGGCATTTTAATTCGCCAAATTCCTTAGCTTGCCGTTCGATTAGCAAAAGGATGCCGTACGAATAGTACGACTCATTACAAAAAGCAGACCTTTATTAGCTAGGAGAGAAAACAGGATCCTAGAAGGTCTTTAGTTGGCATATAAGCTAATTTTCCGCACTCGACTCCAGTTTTTCTTTCTATCATCTAAGTTTAAATGATCGGCCCACTCTCAACTATGCTATCTATGGACCGGTCTGCCATTTAGCCCTGTCACCTTCAACCAGCTTCAGGTACTTGCTTGCACTCTTGACCCGGAGAGAGTTCCCGTATTTGATCATGATAAAGAAAACAGAGGATGCTGCCATACCAACGAAGGCAGCTGATATGAAGCACTTTTGAAAGCCTAGACGTGTGAACCACGGGGTGATGCTATGCAATACATCAGCAATAATTGGTTGGACTAGCCCTTTGGAAGGCTCGGAGTGAGACAATGTTCGGTAATAACATACCCATAGCTGATAGCAAATGACATAGTGTTTCGGACAATGATGACAGTTACAATGGCATCGCCACTGATATCGTGATAACTGTCTATCACATAGTTGACACTGAGTGTAACGCCCATTGTCATTGTGAAAGCCATACAGCCCATCGCCACGATGGGGCCAGACCAGTGGATCCCATGCTGAGCACCAACACCCCAGAGAATCAGGGAGCTTGGCACCATTACGACACAAATAGCAAAAGGCCATAGCCGATGCTCCGCCTCCATGATCCCATTGTTCCGACGAGCAAGCTTGATGGTTAGCCAGTCGCTAAGCCTACCAGATATAACAGATCCCACTATGACTCCGAGACAGCAGGATAAATAACTAAGTCCGACCATCGATGAACTAAAGTTATATGGTTCCCCAGAAAGAATGACAGAGGCCGTGGCGTTAAGAACGTTGAACCAGATGAGGTAGGAGCCATAGGAGAAGCCAGCATAGAAAATGACGGGCCATGAAAGGAACTTCAAAATCCTGAGCGATCGTTGAAGCATACTCTGCCCGGGTAATGGTTGCCAGATCGACAGTTTCTGGAGGAATGTCTTGGGGGCCGCATATATTTCCCCACTTTCCGCTAGAGTCGGACTTGTAGTAGCTTCAGCTGCATTATCCTTTTTCTCATCAACTGAGGATCCTGTGACTGGAGAACTTGTTAGTGGGAGGTTTTCAGAGTGCAGTCGGTTATAGTTAGTCTCTTCCATAAAGAAAAAGAGGAGTAGGAAGACAGCGGCAAGGAAAATAGCCGGCCAGTAAAACACCCATCTCCATCCTTGATGTTCTGCGATGAAACCACAGATTACAGGTGCAAAGTAGTTGCTACCAGCAAGGGTAAGGGCATATATTCCCATGTATGTTCCACGTTCGTGTGTGAAATACTAAATGTCTGTTAATACAAATGTCCAGCATCCAGGAGCGGAGCAGACAACTGTAAAGCTGGACCTGTGGGGTAGGCTAATACTTACGATGTCTGTAACAGAAATCTCTGGCAAGGCCTCAATTGGTGCGACAAAGAACCCTTGCAAGATGCACTTGGCAATCCATTCTCCGTTGCTCTGGATATATGCGCTACGTAAAAGGGCTTAGTTGGTTGTCACAGGCTAGTTGGGGTGAGCCTCGTTATCTCAACGTTATTCAGGCTTACCTCCAAATACTTGTACCCTGAACATCGGTTGTTAGACTGCACCCTAAAGAAATAATTACGTGCCAGGACTTACGATAGCCCCCAGGATAGAAATGAGATATGTCAGTCGCTTCCCATATCTCGAGGAGAATGGCTGCCAGAACAGAAGACTCCACCCCAAGAATAGGTACATATGCCCTGATCCCTCATTAAGAGTAGCGATGGAGACACCAGACGCCTCAGACAGAGGTACAAGTACTGAGTATACTGTAGACACTGCTATCCCCGCAAACCAGGTATATCTTCGTTACGTCAGCAACTATTCAATCTGTTCCCATCTGACTCTTTGCCAGTGAATTGACTGGACTCACAGGTTTTGGCAGATAAGGGAAAGCAACTTCCGTCGTGGAGCCCAGTTAAGAGGATCGTTGGCGTCGTTTGAGGGCGAGGGGTCAAGGACAATATCACCTCTGTCATTGGCATGACGAGCGTGCATTGTGTGGTCTAGGTCAATTAGATGAACTGTACCCGGCACGGAAACTGTTTCTGGCATGTTCTCTGAGAGGATAGCCATGGTCGCTTCGAATGTTAATGGGATGGTTTGGTAAATAAGGAGACCCAAGAGCAAATGCCTGTAATCACGGGGTCAGAAGAAGAGAATAAGGGGTTGTTATAGTACAACTAGTACTCCAGTATCTAGAAGTTAATGTAATGGAGCTCTTGGATACTACAGCAGGGAGGATTGAGATAGTTATATTCACAGCCAACCCTTCCATATGGCTTCCCTTAGATATCTTATCGAGGCTCACCTTATTATCGGGCCAGGTGATCACTTTATCGAGGTGGGTCGCGTAAATGGGTATTATTGGAAGCAATTCAAAACCTCACAATAGCATATGATGTTGGCTTAGCATTGTGAGGGGTGGCTGAAAGCACAGACTAACTCGAAATCCGGTTAAGAGGAACCAATAAGATATATTTACGCACCAGTTCTGATCTAATGCTGCCCTAACGAATAGGAGCTCCACTATTTTGCCACACACCTATTCTGCCCCATTTCCCTTCTCATGGCCTATATCAGCTAGTTCTTATATATTGACCACTGACAAGTATTAACGCTCCTGGATTCCCACCTAGGCGCTTAGTATGAACATAGCTGCCTCAAGTCATCCTTGAGCTAAGTTCCAATAAGTCGCTTTCTGCTTGCAATTAAAAGAGGGCTTTGTGACATGGGAGTTATCGCATTTATTAATCACTTGAGACCGGAATCACATCTTGTACTACTGACTTCTTATCTCTAATTCTTGTTCCTTCTGTTTCCGCGACCCTCAAAACTCCAACCAATTTGGTTAGCCATCCTGACCTTCACTTCCAACTCCTTAGCAAACTCGCCGACTAAGCCAGGGTTCTGCTGGAACCAACGCCCAGCCATTACTGCGTCAAGACCAGATTGCAGCGCCCCCTCACCCAGGGCCCCTGTTTTGATTCCACCAACTGCTGATACAAGTAACTTATCACCTACATACTTTTTGATTTCTTGCGCGAAATGTACTTGGTAAGCAGGGCCTGGCTTAATTGCTATCGCAGACTTGTTATGAATACCACCTGAGCTGACATCCAATAAATCGACGCCGCTGTCAGCAAGAAGTGAGGCAAGCTGAGTAGACTGAGCAATTGTCCAACTCTCAGGAAATTCAGTTTCCAAACTACTATCGAACTCAAACCAATCAGTAGCACTGATTCGGACGAAAAGAGGCATTGTTTCAGGGATAGCAGCCCGAACAAGCTCAGCAAGTTCCAAGAGTATTCTGGTCCTGTTTTCAAAGCTTCCTCCATATGCATCTGTTCTCTGGTTGCTAACAGGGCTTAAGAATTGGTGCAATAGATATCCATGCGCAGAATGAAGCTCAATAGCATCAAAACCAGCCTTGACCGCTCTTTTGGCAGACTCTGTAAAGGCAGCCTGCAATGTCTTAATATCCTCCGTGGTCAAGGCCTTGGGAATTGGGTTGATTGCGTCTTGAGGAATGGCGGATGGAGCAACAACCTCATCCGGCCACCCGCCGACTTCTTTGATAGCCACAGCATTGGCGCTAAGCCATGGGGAGACGCAGCTGGCCTTGCGACCTGCATGGGATAGTTGAATAGCAATCTTTTGATTTTGGCTATGTGCAAATTCCGTAATGCGCTTTAAGGGCTCTATTTGAGCATCTTCCCAGAGACCAAGATCCTGCGGGGTGATGCGGCCCCAGCGCTGCACAGCAGTAGCCTCCATAATTGCGAGCCCAGGGCCACGCTGGATAATACCACCCAGGTGTGTTAAATGCCAATCAGTGGCGTAGCCATCCTCGGCCGAGTATTGACAAAGAGGGGAGAGGAATAGACGATTTTGAAACGTTACACCGCGAATGGCGAGAGGGGTGAAAAGCTTGGTTGACCCATCGAGTTGCGTGCCTGCTGGAGGCTCCTGGGCCGGTGTGTAGTAGGAGATGCCTTTGGCAGCAACATTGTCAATGGCTTTCTGCGTCATGTTTCTAATTTGACTTGCGAAGTGTAATGCGAGGGTAAGGTGATCAATAATACGTGATGTATGGCAGAACCAAGGACCTTAAGTATATTGCTTCAACATCAGTTAGGTAGACTAGTTTCCAATGCCGATATGACAATGACTAGTATGATGATTACCAATGTAATAAGCGATTACAAATGTAATGAAAGATTACAAATATAACGAACGATTACCAACATACATAATGGTTGGATGGCCAGCTAGATGGTGGTGGACTTTACACCCCCTTAGGGAGCAAACAATCACTAACGTAATAAGCTGAAAGTCGACTTTATGCATATATACCACACTAACCAACTGAATATGTGGCCATAACGTAACTAGCCTACTTAAAGCCTTTAAATTGAGTTGCGTTATCTCTTTCACATGGCCCACCTGAGCGCGACTTTCGCTTCTCGGTTTCTCTCATCAATGTCCATTACCTGCCACTTATATATATTTAGAGCTTGCGAAGGTAGAATGACTACCCAATATTTTTCTTCAATGTAGGCTGACAGTCTAGGCCTCAATCCAGCCCCAGTCTCCTGTCACCTTCAATACAAGTCAGAAGAGAACATTAATACTATTCAGCAACCACAGAAATGTCGTGGGAAACTATCGCTCAAGCAGCTCAGGCCGCATTATTGCAGTCCATTCCTGACGGTTGGCGGCTGGATCAAGGCAGATACAGGTCGATGTCAGACGTTACGAGCGTGCCTTATACATGCGGCATCCTAACTGATGACCAGCTAAAGATTACTGAGCTCACGGCCATTGAGATAGTACGACGTCTTGAGTCTCGCGAGTTAAAGGCGGTGCAAGTTTTAGATGCTTTTGCCGCCCGTACTGCCATTGCGCATCAACTAGTAGGTCAAATCTCATATTTTAAGGGAAAGGGCTAACTTGCAAATAGGTCAACTGCCTGACCGATTGGTTTTACGAAGACGGCCTCCAACATGCGAAAGAGCTTGACAAGACTCTAGACAATGGTGGTAAAATAAAGGGACCGCTGCATGGTGTACCAATCGCTTTAAAGGTACTGAGAAATGCTACCCCAGAGTTCGGTTTGGGGCTTACAAAGTGATAAATAGGACTTCCATTACGTCAAAGGTCGTCCCACAACAACAGGTTACGTTTCGAGGAGGAACTTCATTCCCCAGCATGATTCTATGCTCGTCGAGGAATTACGTGCCGCAGGCGCCGTATTCTTCTGCAAAACAACTATGCCTCAGACGGGAATGGCTTTGGAGACTGTCAGCAATCTCTGGGGCCGCACTTTGAATCCGTTCAATACGAAATTAGGCGCTGGCGGTAGCTCGGGAGGAGATGCAGTATTAGTAGCAATGAAAGGGACTCCCATTACACCTTCCACTGACATGGGGGGATCCATCCGCGTACCAGCTGCTTTCAACGGACTGTACGCCATTCGACCCACGGCGGACCGCATACCAAAGAGCGGTATGCAGAATATCAACACCGGGCAGATTTCAATCCAATTGTCCTGTGGGCCCATCTGTCACTCTATGGATGACCTCGAGTTGTTCACGAGAATTCTCAACGCGTACCCACATAACAGGCACGATGTGACTTGCGCGCCTGTTCCTTGGAGGGAACTAAATGCCCTGGACGGCAAACTCACGATAGGAATTATGAAGTGGGATGGGGTGGTAATGCCTCATCCACCGATACTTCGAGCTTTAGAACATACTAAACAGACGCTCGAGGGCGCCGGGCACAAGGGCAAGTTGCAGTAATTTCGCTATTGTTATCTAATACACGCTGACCTGGTTTCAGTCATTGAATTTGATCCACCTTTTGATTGTTGGGATGTTGCTCAAACAACTGTAAGGAGCTATTCCAAACGGTAACCGCATTGCTAATAGAGAATGCAGTTCGATATCTATTATCAGGCAGGTGCTGGTGAGACTATGGCTACACTTGAAGCTTCTGGAGAGCCTCTTATACCAGCTTTTGCGGATCTACTCAAGGTTTATAGAACCCGCGAGCTCACTGCCGCAGAAGCATTGCAGGTATGTTTTCCTTGATAATCAGCAGGACGGATGGTGAAATGACCAAAACAATGATAGTTGAATGTTAAAACAAGAGCATTCAAGGAAAAGTTCTTAGCTGCATGGGAAGACACAGTTCGTAACACCACAACTGGCCGCCCCATTGACGCACTCATTTGTCCCCCAGCCCCTGCAGTGGGCATTCCTCATGACTTCAATATCTACTGGGGATATACCTCAATGTTCAACCTTCTTGATTACCCTTCTGTGATCTTACCAATTCGCAAATTCAAAGTCGACCCTCGTCAAGACGCTGTGGATATCGACTATCGACCATTGCAAAATCCGTACGACAAACCCAACTATGATCTATGTAAGCCATATAAGCTCCCCCAGACGTACAAATGTGGATACTCATATTTTGTCATTAACAGACGATCCAAGTCTTTTCTCTAATCAGCCATCGACCATCCAGATTGTCGGACGCCCATTTGAGGATGAAGAGCTCATTCGAGTAGCCTCAATCCTAGATACACTGTTTCGAGCCCCATGAGTCGAATTGTGCAATCAAAGTTGAACTCGGAATTCAGATTGTCTAGAATTACCTTTTATTAAGAAGTAGCTGTTGGTGGTTTGGCTATAAAACTATGTTTCACAGTGTTGCGCAGAACTTGGTAGAGTTGAGAGTTCATAGGATAACAGACACCTATTAAACAGGGTCAATAAATCTAAAAGGTACATTTTACAGCTCATACACGACCCAAAACTGTTCCTTCCTTGGAACTGAGCGCTTGCTGCTCTGGCCTAAGCTTGCCTGAGCCGGTGGGAGCCTAAGCCCGAGGCCCTAGATTTTGTCCCCAATGGCATGAGTTGCTGTGGACCAAAAAGTGGGAATAAGGTTGGACCACGTTCCGGCCAGCCTCGCCACCTAACTTTAAGCAACTCACCGACTCAGCATCCTACAACCTCGGTCGTTCTTTACAACATTGATTGCTTTCAGAATACTGTGTAGGGGGCAGGGATCGGGCCTGCTGACACATTCATTTGAGACCACATTTAGCTATTTAAGGAGGTATTTGCTCCTTTCAGAAGAAGAATCAAGCACGCTTCATCCATTCATTTTGAACTAACATTAACGTATATGATAAGTAAGTGCCGCAGACAAGTAAGCGCCGCAATAAGATTTACACCTTAAATCCCATTTTTTAAAAAACTTTTAAAACTTCAAACTAAGCTTAAAATAGATATAAATTTGAATTGTAATTTACAATATAAAATAAGATATATAATAATTCTTTTCAAATTTTCTTATATTCTTTTATAAAGTTATTAAGAAAAAGCTTATTCACACTGTGATTTTTACTATTTTAAATTTTAAAACTTAAATAATTTTTTAAAGGTCTTTAGAGAAATCTTAAGTTATAACTATTTTTTAAATTAATATAATACTAAAGTTTTAAAAATATAGTAGATATATAGCTTATTTTAGAAGAGTCATGCTATTCGCACAGCATCATATTCTTAATTGCATAGTAAAATCTCCACTCCCCACATTAGATCAACAGCGCCCCACCACGCCTAATTTAACTAGGCAGCCTCACCAAAATAACCCCTTATAACAGGAACCCTGATCTTTTGAGAAGAGCAGCCATTTTTTCAGCCTCGTCACCTCTCAAGTCAAGAGCTTCATTTTCAACTGTTCAAGCTCGCATTTCCACTCCCACTTTTCAACCTATATATATCACGATGACTATGATCCCGCCGCTGCCGCCGTCCAACGAATTCAATAGCTTCGATGACTTATTTTCCTTCGTTCAATCGTTCTTCCGTGATAATGGCAGTACGCTTGTCAAACAGTTAAGTGGAAGCCCAAGAGAAGTCAACGGCACTTGAATAAATATATACATTTCCCTCATCTGCGACCGTGGACCGCGCCAGGCTTCTGTCAGCAGAGGGATTCAAAATCCCTCAACTTCAAAGCTCAATTGCCCGTTCAAAATAGCAGCTTTAATATCAGTAAGTTAGGACTGGAAATGGTCCTATCGAGTCATCTGCGAATACCATACTCATGACGCCTCACTCGATCCTTCAGCACATTCAACACATCGAAAGAGAACGCCGGCATAGCTATAGCTAGCTAAGAGCCTTGTTAAGCATAAGGCTCTTCCTGCTCGAGAGATGGCTTCAATTCTAAGAGATTTAGATCCATCTTCTAGTCACTTCCGTCAATGAGATATTTATAACGATCGTTAGAGAATGCGAATTGAAGGGCTAGGAGGGAAAATAGCTACTCAAGCTTGGATTGATATCCTATAGCGGCAGCAGCTGAAATACCAAGTCAAATATGGTCCTGGTCGGAAGGTTGAAGTAGTGTTCTGGATATATCCTTGGTGTGAGTAGATGTGGAAGCGTTCTCCTGAAGTATTGGGACTTAATAATATATATAAAATTAATAGGTTTAAGATGTATCTCTTCTAGGTGACTGGAGTCATTGATCAAAAGTCCCTAGTTAACTTTGCCTTTGGCCTCGTCAATATAGAAAAAGAAGAGGGATATCAATGGATGTGTGAGCAGCTCGATACGATCCGCCGCGAAATTAATACTTTGACTCCGGCTGTGGTCATAATAGATAAAGAAGCTGCTCTTAGAAATGCCCTCTTGAATACATTTCCTCTTGCATAGCAATAGCTTTGCGTTTATCATATCAATGCTAATGTACGCAGCAAAATCGTCAGTAGATGGAAAGAGCCTAGCGAGGGTGACGAGAGCAGCCTCTCTTCCAGCGAAAGTCCGGCTCCCTCACGTTCAGCAACGCCGACCGCAGCAGCAGCTGCTGCTATTGACGATAATACCCCCGCCTGGCTATGAACCTAAGAA
The DNA here is from genome assembly GCA_023628695.1 of Nectriaceae sp. PG4201. Classification (NCBI taxonomy): domain Eukaryota; kingdom Fungi; phylum Ascomycota; class Sordariomycetes; order Hypocreales; family Nectriaceae; species Nectriaceae sp. PG4201. The sequence goes on from JAMAKE010000001.1 coordinate 78,183, forward strand.
GAGGCAGTGGCCGGCTATGCAGCTTCTAGTTAGCTATATGGTCCAGTTGATGATGAATATAACTGCGAGGGGATGTTCAATGCTTGGAAACGCGTTGTTTATGCTGATGACAAAGCTTCATTTGAGTAGGCTTGGATAGCGATGAAAATCATATATGACGAAGCTCAAAGCCATATCTTGAGCTATATTTCCGATAAGTATATGCCGTGGCGGGAGCAGTGGGCAAAGTGCTTTATTGACTGCTATTGCAACTATGGCCAATGCGTTAATAGCCCTTGTGAGACTGCTTATAAGGATATAAAGTTGTATCTCATCACCGGTCAAAGCGATCTCTTATACCTATATATAGCCCTCGAGCAAATGATAGAGAAGAAGGAGAGGGACTATAAGCAACGGGCAGCTAAGATGCAAATACATCAACGCCGCAAATACCTCACATAGTCATGGCTTGGTAACATCACGATATATATCACATATCCCGCAATTGAGCTAATAGCTAGTCAATATCGACATGCTATAGCAGCTATGCCGGCACCATAGCAAGAAGCTATTCCGTTGAGACCGTGCCGAGAGCACTTTCAGCATCAATACGGGCTTCCCTGTAGTCATAAGATTCTTCAACGGCTAGAGGAGGGGATCCCACTAAGCAAGTATGATGTCTTCACTCGCTAGTAGCTCGATAAACCTTTGGTCAGCTATATCGTCTTTTAGCCGGGAAATCTAACTAACTTGATCTCTAGGATATCCTTGAACCGCTCCTTCAAGTCCGCGATCCCGATATCGTCGAAAACAGCCGCGGCCGCTCCCGAATTCAAGTCAGGAATACAAGGCTGAACGTGCCCCCGGCCCTTCAATCAGCCTCGAGTGATATAACAACATCACAACGGCAGCCCAATCAGTCTCAGAGCAGTCATAATAGGAGGCAGCTAACGCCAAGCATTCATCGTATCCTCACGCAAGCGGAGATAAATGAAGGAAGTCAACGGCGCTCTTTAAGCCCGTCCCATGGAAGATCAAGAAGTCCGACAAATACAAGGGGAAGAAGGCCGCAGAGATCTCAAAGAGGACGGAATCAAGGTCTTCGATGGACCCCAATCACACCTTCGTCACAACAACCGGCTGTGCCGGCTGCAGCAACAGGCATTCAAGAGGTTATATACATAGCTGATGACAACAGCCAGCTTTCACATCAAAAACGCGATGAAATTCAATATAATTATTTTCGGCTGAACCTCGGAGATATATTATTTGAGCGATTTGAGCCCGGCTGGCTACTGTGTGCTTAAAATCAGGATATTCATTGTATTCGTCTTCAATTCTTCGATGTTCAGACTTGAGGGCGTTTTGTTCCGTGATTGAAAAGCTTACAGCGGGCTTACAGGGGCTTATAGGGGGGAATTACAAGGTGGGGTGGTGGAAACACTAAGGAGCTGTGCTTCGCGCGAAGTGGGGTTGACTGTGCAATTAAGAATATGATGCTGTGCGAATAGCATGGCTCTTTTAGAAAATTTAGAAATTAGCTTTTTAGCAGTACAGTATAAATGCGGCACTTACTTATCATATACGTTAGTCATTCCCTTGATTTTCTTCCGGGTTTTAATTTCAACTGGAAATCCCCCTTTTCTTTATAATACAAGACCATCTGATCAAGCAAATTGCTCTTGACCTACCTTTCTTAGTCTTCAAATTGATAGCTTGTGGTGCAAGCATATTGAAGGTTGCGATGCAACTGTATTGAGGTCCGCTTCAAACCTTAGGCAACCTATCTATTGTTTTGGGGTTGTGGTGTGTTTTTCCCGCCAGTAAAATACGGTGCGATTGATTTCTATTACTCTTCATTTTCGATAACTCTTTCCTCTAAGTCGAAAGACACGCTGGGGTAAACTCCTCGTTTAGGGAAAAGAGGTTTGCGTCGTAAGAGGCGGATTGAATGTGGTAATGACGAGTTCAAAGCATGCATAGTTTACTTATGGAGCACGAAATACCATGGCCATGGATGAAAATTTGAGGAGCTTAGAGGATTAGAAGTATGCCTCCATTGGTTGACCCAGAGTCGGTTATAGCAGAGCCTTGAATCTAGGTGAAGTCCGGGACGCACAGGCGACGATTCGCATAAATGGTAACTATAGGAGGAAGGATCTATTTCGCAGTGGCAGTGACACGGAAGGAAGGGGCGAAATTGTAGATCAACCAATCATAGGGTGCTAAAAAAGCATAAAGAATGAAGGATAATTCTTATTTGCTACCGAGACACCCAAATCCTCCTGCCAATATAAACCCACACGACCGGTGAATCCCTTAGGAAACAGCCTGTTCGTCACATATAAGACTATAGAACAAATTATTGCAAATACAATTAGGCTTTATAGTCGTCTATTCTCTCTAGTGCTGTTGATAGTATTGTAGAAGCCTGGATCGGGGGTAACTCCCCAGTAGATTATTCTAGATACTCTAGAAGTTTCTATAAGTGCTGTTAGCGCTTGATGCCTTCTATGAGTAGCAAGAAACTCGCCTTCCACCGGACTTCGTTGACGTTCTCAGATCTCAGCCCCGACGTCGAGAGAGACTCGGTAATAAATCTGATTTTGTCCATCTGCACCCATTGAACGTACTGGCGATATGCAAGTCAGCATCAACTGCTCCAAATCCAATGGCGCACTCATAACCTGGGGGCCTCACCCATTCAATCGAGCCGTTGACAATGTATCTCACAACGTCGACATCTTGTTGCTGCCCGATGCGGTGGACGCGGTCGACGGCCTGGGCTTCTGCCATGGGGTTCCAATGGGGTTCGATGATGTGCACTGAGTTTGCAGCGGTAAGGTCAATCCTATCCGAGCGTCAGCATGATCTTTGCGAAACACTATCCCCAGGCAAGCCGCACCCTTCACCGGCAGCTCCGATACTTGCCAACATAATGTTGCACTCTAGATCGCTGTTAAATGTCTCTAGGGCCTGTTTGCGCTGGGACATTGATGACTGCCCATCAATACGGCGGAATTTCAAGTCTTTATCTCCAAGGGCAGCCCCGATGAGGTCGAGCATCTTCGTCTAGTAACTGAATATCACGCTAGATGTAGTCAGGACCGAGCCCAAATCTCTAGATCGGTGCGGGCTATGAGTTCATACCTTTTATTGGGTTTTGTTTCACACCCGAGCCTCTTTTGTCTCTCTAAGATATTCCGAAGGAGCGCCTCGACCTTGGCGGATGGAGGGTATCGCGGTCTCAAAGGGCTTGCCAGTGTAATCTGAGACGGCGGCAAACTAGACTCGTCCCCGATTGAAGATGACCTGCGCATTGCTATTCCGCATTTGGAACATGGCTAGCAGAGCTTCGCGACTTTGCGACGCAGCCCCCGCACAATGAATGGCCGCATCCCAGCACCTCTATAACCGATTCTGCAGCGCCGAGTTCTTCGATCTGGCAATCGCAAGAGACGCATCGCTTGATAGTGCACTCAAGCATCTCCCAAGTGAGTGCGCTTTCGTCTCGATTTCTCCAGGCCATGAGGGCGGAGTCTGGAAGCAGGGCCTCTCCATGGTCGCAAATGAGCCGAAGCATGGAAATGAGGACTAGGATATTAGTGGCCGCCTTCTTTCTGGAAGTCTTGTTGAGGCCGGCGGTGAGGTACGAGAAACGCTTGAAGAACTCATAAAGCCGTCTATCATTGCGGTCCATCTCAACCCGCTCCACGAGCTCTACCTTCCGCGGCAGATTCAGCATCTTCGCGTAGTCTGCCTTTGTTCTGCGCAGGCAAGTCGCGGCGACGACTTTTCTGAGCATCACCAGACCTTTCCCTTTCCTCTGTTTGATCGGTTCAACAACGTGGCTATAGAAGGGATCCTTGGTCTCAAAAGGAGGCACTCTGATGAAGCTCAAGAGAGAACCGAAATCGTCGAGGTAGTTTTGGATCGGGGTTCCTGTGAGACACCATCGGGACTCGGCCTGTAGTTTGCACACGTCTTCAAAGATCCTGGAATTCCGGTTCCTAATCTTATGTGCTACTCGCGGGCGTTTAGTATTCTCGAACAGAACATGGCACGGAATGTCTGAGGTTGAAGCGGATGGGTACTCACCCTCGTCGAGGACTATTCTAGCCCAATCTCGCTTCAATAGAGGTGAGTTTTTGGCTCTATCAGATCTGATTACGTCGTATGTTGTCAATACTATATCGTAAAGGTCGATGTCGTGCCAGACTTCCTGGCGCTTCGAACCGTGGTATGTGATCCAGCGAATTTTACCTGGGTGAATGTGACTATCGCCGCCTTAGTATGAATCAACAGCTTACTCCCCAAAAGAGTCACAGCACATCCACTAGTAAAAATACCTACGTTTTGATTTGCTTCTCCCACCCGTAGATGGCTGCTAGTTGTTAGCAAGTATGGTATGAGAGTTCCAAAAGGTTGGATGCTGTTGGCTATAGGTGTCTTACTTGACTTGGGAGTGATGATAAGCGTCGTTTTTGGCAGGCTCTGGCTCAAGGCGGGGCCCTTCTCCCAGCTATCCAGGGAATGACAGATGAGTGAAAGCGCCGAAAGCGTCTTTCCCAGACCCATTTCCTTCGAAAAAGTTAGATTGGGTGTTGGGGTTGTCAGTGGAGGCCCTACAGTACATCTGCAAGTATTCCACCGCCAATTGGCGGAGGGCGCGTCATTACGAACATCTCCGTTACGATGTTTTGATAGCTAGTTAGGGAGACTGAGAGTTAGAGACACGAGCGGAAGACAGGGGCAAGGTTTGCAAAAACATGCCGAAATTCTCCATTCGGAGCTTTGAATGGCGTCCATATAGATGGAAAATGGGCACTTTCATACACGCCCGCTTCTTTCTCCACCATCATGACGAGTGCCTCGATCTGGTGTCTGATTCAGCGAAGGTAGCATAATTATGCTATCCGGACAGAGAGTCGAGCATACCTCTTCAACTTTGTGACTAGTCTTGGGCTTGGTTCGATCATCGCCATGGCTCCATCAGCTTCGTAGGTCGTGTTGAAGATTTTCAAGATTTGGCTTTGCTCGTGTTCCCCGAGTGCGTCCCGCGGCGCGCCGGATCTGGCTCCCTGTCCGGCACAACAAGTGTATATAGAGTTTCTCTATATCGGGCATATCTTCGCCGGGTGGGAGGAGATACTGGGGGTTCAGGTACTTAACCGCTCTATCGAATTCCGTCGCGCCGGGGTGTTGGAGGAACAGATCACCCTTTGCGAGTATATCTGCAACATCGTGTCTCTGTTGAAGGAACCCATAACAAATGATCCTTAGAGAGCAGACCTTGATGCCGGTCATCTTAGCGATCGCCCGTTCTGCGGCTTCTTTGGCATCGAACGCCCTCTGTCTTCTCCCCCACACGGTGGCAGTCAAGGTGATCGCGAACTCGTTGACCAAGCGAAACAGTGCGTCAGAAAACACGACCGCGATGCGTTCGCTCGAATCCCTTAGGTACACCCTCAGCAGCCTCCCCTCGAAATTCAGCGAGACGGGCGCACATTCGGGAGGCACAGTAGCATCTCCGGTGCAAGTAGCCTGCACTAAGAGCTAGTGTTTGTCAGATGTATCTATACTAGGAACAAAGCATGCAGGTAGTCTCGTACCATCCCGAAGCATACGTTGTATGGTTCGACAGGTGTCGTAGCTCTCGACAAAGCAGGCCCTGGAGTGGCAGCATTTAGTGTTGTTGGCCTTGGGGCAGCTGCACCCTGGGTGTTTGTGGCTGACGTCTTTGGGGGTGGGAGCTCCTCGTCTTCATCAGAAATTTCGATATATATTGGTGCTGGAATGCTGGGCTTGCTGACAGGTCCAGCGTCGACCATTGGTTCGTCCTGGGCACGCCGCCGATAACGGCCCTCTGATGATACATTGCCTACGCCGCCGTTGGATAACTTCGCCTTCTTAGTCACGCTATCTTGGCCTTTTGCTGAGTGAGGTCTTTTTTCAGGCACTCGAGGCATGGCGGTGATGGTTGAAACTCCGAAACTAACAATGACACTGGCGATTGGAGTTGAAAGGGTCAAGAAATGCAGTGATATCATCAGCTTCGGAGTTATGGCGTGCTGGGGGATGATCTAACGGAAGATAATTGCTTTTCTAGACGGAGTAGTACTAGCTGAACTGTGTAGCAATTGTTGGCCTCCTTTACCAGCCCTGAAGCCAGTAGAGTGGCGGAGTTGTCGCGGCCGCAGATACGTGACCACGGGTTCAGGGGCCCTTCATGCCACTAATTGGCCAGCCTGTTCAGACTGTTGGTCGACTTGAAACGCTGCGAGCGGCAGCCTGTTGTTCGCCTCGCGAGTTGCCATGGCAATGCCTTTCCAGCCAATCCGACTTTATCCAGATTCGCGCCTCCCAGCGGTTGCGGTCTCGCCAAGCACCCCCCCGCTTCGAGGAAGCCTGCTGAAGAATACTCTTACAGTTTCCTCCCGGTCTCGTCTTCCAACCGTGTATCATGACCGAACATCATCGTCCGCAACATCATTCACAGTACTTGCTTCTTCCCCCTCATATCTGACATGTCAACCGACAATCCAGCAGAACAGTCATTCGAGCAGGCGCAGCAGAAGTTCCTCAAGGACCTTCGTGATCCAGGTCTGTACAAGGAGATCTTGACGGCGAAGACAATTGATGAAGTCTTCAAGGCGACATCCGAGATCCAAGCAAAGATGGCGCCGCAGGGCAAGCTGCGACACTTGGCCAAAATAAAACCTTTTCTCGATCGGCTCTCGGAGGATGCATTGGTAATCGAGGTCTTCATGCAAGTGAAGCCTGATGTGATTGCCCTGATATGGGGCCCCGTCAAGATCATCCTGCTGTGGTCTAGTCAAATCAGTAACGTCCTCGACAAGATCGCCGATACGCTGGAGAGCGTCGGACACGCCCTGCCGCAGTTTGCGGCATTGGCGCAGACATTTGACACCAGCGACGCCGTCAAGGACGCATTGGCCTTATTCTACCTGGATATTCTGGACTTCTACCGCATCACATTTGATTTCTTCCGCAAGACCCGTATGTTTACCATTTGACAGGGTGTGTGTGGCGGCCGAGATAGATCAGTTAGGTAACCTTTCGACGATAGGCTGGAAGCAGGTTTTTGACGTGATATGGCCTGGACAGCAGAAGAAGCTGGGCGTTGTACTCGACAATTTTAAGAAGCACTCGAATCTATTGCGGAGCGAGGTGACTCTCCTGGATATCAAAGAAGCAAGAGAAGATCGAGTTCGTTCAACTGAACACTTCTCGAAGGCGGAGGCCTTTCAGGAGCTCCAGAAATATCTTGGTTTGAGATCTCGCCTGTCTCCAAGCATGTACGACGATCGGCTGGACTGGCTGCGCAATAGAAATGTCTCTGGCTGCGCGACGTGGCTGCTCCGCGATGAGAAATTCTGCGAATAAGAGCAGCTTTTCGGCGTTCTCGATTCTCCAATCTCTCATGTTTCAGGCTGCTGAAGATGATAAGGACTTCCAGGCTCTCTTGGTTGAGTCAAAAGAGCGCGAACTTCGAGGAAACACAGGTTATGTCGTAGGCTTGCTGAAGACGTTCCTTGTGACGGCTGGATCCATATACATAATCATTGACGGGCTCGACGAGATGGAAGAGTGCGAACGCCAGATCCTCTTGCATCGATTAAACGAACTCTCCAAGGAGTGCAGGGATCTGCGACTTCTCATCTCCAGCCGATCTGAGGACGACATTTCCAGGAAGCTCCAGGACAAGGCCACCAGTATTCGAGTTGACGATAGGAACTCGGGCAGCATCCAGACCTACGTGGATCAGTGGTGCCAAGACTGGATGGCCAGCCATCATTTTAACCCAGATACGAAAAGAGAGCTACTCGAGTTCATCTCACCGTTGTCAGCAAAGGCAAATGGCAAGTTCCCTATTGTGTCATTCAATCCTATGATAATAACCTGGCGTTTCTTGAGTCTAGGCATGTTCTTGTACGCGCGAATCATTCTGGACAACTTGGAGCAGATGAGCAGCATTGAAGAAATTCGACGTGAGCTCAAAGCACTTCCAAACGACTTAGCGGGCGCGTAAGTCAATTTTGGCCAGACAACAATGTGGCACCAGAAGAATTCCTGACAGATGATGTCAGATACCATCGCATTTTCCGTCGCATTAAAAAGCTAAGACCGCAGCTTCGAGCCAAGTGTCGAAAGATATTGGGCTGGATTGGATGCGCCCCGATCCCTCTAACAGCGCTTGAGATGGAACAGGCATTATCTATCGATCCGAGCTCCAAGAAGGAACCCAGCGAACTACCACAGCTCGTCACGAATGTCAGTTTCGTCCAAATGTGCGGTCCTATTATTGAGGTTGTGGACGAGAAGCTACAATTCGTTCACTTCACAGTCCATGAGTACGTGCCGGACGATTGCTCCCTCATCCGGTAACTCAAAGGCGAGTATCAGGCCAATTAACAGATGGACAGATACATATTCAGCAGTGAAATTCGGCACTACATTGACAAGGTCTTTACTGCCGAGGAACTGACTTTGACATTTCTAGCCTACCTCGGCTCAAGTGTTATGGACGTGGACCTCGATGACGAGGACATCCAAGAGAACATACTCGCCGGCAAATATCGACTCTTCGAGTATGCAAGCTTCTTCTGGCCTACCTTGATCCACCAGACAAATAACGAGGAACGGCGTTCAGACCATCTTGGAAAATTGCTAGACGAGCTGATGCAAAGAGGAAAAAACTATCGTTTCAAGAGTGCCACAGACCATTTGAAACCACCCTACAAAAACCCTCATTTGCAGAAGACGTCGCCGGATGCCTTCACGATGGTATGCGAGACCTTCCGGTTCCACTTGGATGACAAGCGATTCGACTGGAACTGGAGCAATAGTAAGTTATTTCCCTACGTGCATCGCATGACTGGTGGAAAATAACAGCGTGTTAGGCGAGACATGGGTCGATCTCGATCCCCTGACTACTTCACAAATGCTGGTACGGATCCAAGAACAGCACGAGGCTCTAGTACTCAATCCGGCGCGCGTAGCATCACTGCACTCTCACTACGGCACCCGCCTATTCAGATGCAGGTTTGCGTTTTGTGAGCACAGCTACCGAGGCTTCCAAACCAGCGGCGATCGAGAAGACCACATCAAAACTCACGGAAAGCCGTGGAAATGTTCCATCCCTAACTGCGACTTTTCCACCATTGGCTTTTCGTCCAAGGCGACGCGCGACCACCACTGGCTAAAACTCCATCTACCTAACCCAAGCCAACTCAAGACGGGCCCCGACGACTTCGAGAACCTGGATGTGGCCGAGGCCCAGCCCATCCTCTTCGGCCTCGTCATCGAAGGCGATGCCGACAACGCCAGGCGTCTGCTCTCGGCCCAGGGCGGGAAACAGCTCAAGGCCGAAGTCATCGACTCTGCCCGCAGCCTTGCGGCCAAAGAGGGCTCCCTGGCATTGACGCAGCTCCTTGCGCCAGTGAACGAGATTTACACGCCTCGGATCATTGTAGCATCTGCCATCCAGAGCGAAGACGTCGATTTCGCCAAGTGGGCCATCTCGATGGCCCAGCCGGAGGATTGTGGCAAAATCATGAAAGTCTCGCTTGGCTCCCAGTCCGAGGAGATATACGCCCTGTGGGAAGATTACCTTCTCGAAATGCCACGACTAGTGCCTAGGCCATCACAACATGACGACAAGGACTTGTATGAGGAGCTGTTCAACCGGACGCTTTTCAGCGACATCAAAAACGATCCTCTGAAGGAAGCTAGGGTGAAGCACACGTTACGAAAGCTAGCAGGCAGGATGAGGCGCCCTCTGCTAGGGTCCCTCCTCGTGAGCATCGCCAAGTCAAGCTGCTCCGTCTCCCTGGCCGAGGAGCTGCTAGCCCTGGGAGCTCCCATCGACTACCCGCGGCGCTACAAGAGAACGGGCATGACGGCGCTGCAAATCGCCGCCAAGAAGACCACCAGGGAAGCGGCCCTGCTCATGCAGTGTCTCATCCTCAAGGGGGCACATCCAGATTCGATGTCGTGGGAGTATCCCGACATGACGAAAGAAAAGGGCGCCGTGGGCATCGCCAAATGGATGGGCAGGACATGGGAGGAGCTGGTGGATTCTGGGTCTGAAGCTAGATCGGAGTTGGAGCTGAGGAGGCGTTCGAACCAGCCGTTTGTTTAGCCACGAGTGGAATATGTTCGCAAATAATACAATTTTGGGCTGCAAGAGTGAGCGATCAGAGGAAAGAATAAAGGCACTCGCCTAGGAATATCTTCTCTCCCAGCTCCGGCAGAGTCCTTCAAACAGGGTGTTAATAGTAACGACTATATCGTAAGCGTCGTTCATTTCGTTTCGGAAAGGTAGTAACTGCTCTACGTCCCTTGGGTAGATGTTAAGCTTGCGTAGCTGCTTTGCAGAGGTGGACATGGTGCCAAAAAGACTCGATGGCGGAACAAGATGCCTAGGAGGAAAACCTGACGGCTGAGAAGCAAGGACAGGCCGTACACGATCTCAGGTACGGGGCAAGACATCCTAGTACAAGCATCAGATACCCTTGTGGCTATCACGACGGCACGCTTATGCGTTGTTCTCGCCAAGGTGCGTCTTGGTGAACTCCAGGGTTAACTAGATCAGGAGATTGTGTGGCCTTTCGCTAGGGGTCTCTCTAGAACGACTTCGATGTTTCTAAATTGGAGCGGCAGGATGGGTGCTGGGCGGGCAGCGGCTGGAGCGAGCAGGAGGAGGGAGGAATAGCACGGCTAGGATGCGGAGCCCGCCGTGCTCAAACTACTTCTCGGTCGTGCTCCACGTTACCTAGAGTCTCCTCCTTAAGATTCCCACGCCGCTAGCTGCTGAGTCCGTGATTTTTCGCCAGCTGCTTCAGGATCAGCAGAGATAAGCATGGATTCCAGTGTTCAGTCTAGAGAATGAGCTGCCCTGTGCATTTTGCGGTTCAACTTGCATCGAGCTTTTCGCCTATGGCTCTCTCGTATACGAGCCGAAGTACCTTCTGCTTTGTGCCCAGGGATATTTTCTTTGTTCCCCCTTTCTCCTGCCATTTTTACTGACTTTTACTGACTTTCTAGTTCAAGGATAAGTTGAAAATCTATAAAGCATCTTATCCACGTCGAATAGTTCGTCCTCTTCTAGCGAGAGCGAAAGGCCCGAGCCGCACACATCATCAGCTAATTAGTTATCTAGAACCCTAATTGATATATTATCATAAGTATCTATGTCACGCTCAGAAAGGACGTCCTAATCTACGTACCAACGTAACCTACGGTTTACCTACACTGGGGGTCGGGCCGCTGCATATACTGTGGTTCGGTGTTGGCGGCAAGTGCTCTGTAAATAGGCGTATTGTCGACATTGGATTTATCTCTAAATATACTGTCCTGGATAACCGCCTCGATCAGGCTCTCTGGGCCAATGCGCTCGGCGCCGCCTTTCCTGGGCACGTGACTGATGGCTAAGAAAGCGTTCGGGTGTAATGGAGAAGACTGAGAGGAGGACGGGAGAAGCTGAGAGGGGGTATTTACTAAGGCCTCCTCGGAAACCTCGATTTTTGGGCTAAGAGTATACTCGTAATAGTCGCTCAGCCAGTCGTCAATGTACTTAATTGAGGCCGTTACTGTCTACCTCTAAACCTATCGCACTCAGCATCACCTACCAACTGCCTTCACTCCTTCCACCCACCTGTTGCCCTCCCTCGCCCACCCCGCTATGGCTTCTCCTTAGGGGGGGTAGATCCCTCCCTCAGTCGACAGGCGAAGTGGGCCTGCCAATCATTGTGCTAAGGCGAGCCAGGGTTGTTCACGATTATGGACCAGACCGTTGAGATACATACGGTATAGGGGGCGCAAGAGAGATTACCAGCATGAGAGGGACTTGCAAGAGGGGGAAAGAGAAGGCTTCCTTATGTTCTTCGGAGCTAGGGAGTTTTCGAGGCCTAGAAAGCTGTGAGAACCGACTAGACCTCGGACCGACTCCCAAGCGTAAGATGAAAAGAAGGTTATCTAGCAGTGCCGGTTCTCCCCCGCATTCTAGCCTTGTTTGAAGACTTGGCGCCTAGATTAGGTTGGATGAGGTTGCGTCAGCCCAGATTCGATAGCCCGGTGAACCATGAAATCTCTGGACCAAGAACGCTCCGCCGCCTTCTGGCCTGTGTTCGAAGACTTGGCGCCTAGATTTGGTTGGATGAGGTTGCGTCAGCCCAGATTCGATAGCCTCATGAATCACGAATCTCGAGACGAGGAACGCGACACCCCCTCCAACACCACTGTCTCACCATCCCTTCTCCAGTTATTAGTTATGTTAGCCAAGCAACCGGGCCTTCTGGAGCTGCATATAGCGGCACATTACACGTGGGGACGTATGTCTTGCCATTGAGTCTAATGAGATTGTATAAGCCAGGTTTTGATTGCTTGATGAACCATCTCTTTAAGGCAGGACGCAAGCTCCCCACTCCTACCGTCGCTCCTCGACACGTGGATGCAAGCCAAGCTATCCCTCCTCCTGCAGCTGCATACATATCACACGTGTAAACTAATCAATAGTGAATGGAAGGCTGCTTTCTTTCGGAGAAATGGCACGCGGCGGCTATGTACTTTTAGCCTTTTCTTTAGCATCTGTATCCTGCGAATTTTCATCCGGCTGCTGTTGTTGTCTCATCACGACTCGATATAGAGTAAGTTGGCAAGAGGAATCTGTCCCTTGCATTTCAGAGTGGAAGCATCCTCCTGTACATATACTATATACGAAAGATGAGAGTGAGAAATGGAGAGGCTGTTTCTCAACCAGTGGTGGTATGATGCTAAGCGCTGTTGAGTCGCGCAACCCGAGAACGAGCTGACGATTGTTGCAGCGAACTGGCAGTGTGCATGACTTTGGAACCTCCTTCTTTCACCATCGTGCCGTTTCCAGAACCTCAGCACTTTGGATCGCATTTTGCCACATCCTCTCATCCGAGCGCGCTTCGACGCCTGCATAATATCGAACCAACCTAGATGAAGGGGGGGAACCGCCCGCACGGTGAAGCCTGACAGCATAGTCTTGGCATGCCGAGGAACAGATCGGGCCATAGGGGATCATGATCACAAATGATGTTGCATTATGGGCAAAAGGAAAGGTCAGCGGACCAACACAATCAACGCTTGGCCGACACACTCGACAAACGGCGGAAGGCCCAATGTATGCGGTATGCTACGCTACTATACGTACTATGTGTGTGTAATACTATACACTGAACGGATAAGAGTTGTTGGCTGGAGCTAGAAGAGCCAAGCAATCCGGTGTCCCTTCGCGTCCCCAGATTGACCCAACAATCTGACAGAATAGGGAGACAGGGGAGTGTAGATGAATGGGGTCAATAAGGCAAAATGACCTCCTGGATGATCTGGTTCCCATTCCCGTCTTTCATCATCTTGCTTCAAAGATAAATACTTCGCCCCTTCCCCCTTTCCCTTGTGAATCGCGAACCTCCTCTGCAAGCATCACTTTGCTCTCCCGACTCGACTATAGTGTCCAGCCTCCCCTCAATCAGGCTATGTGCCTTCGGTCTGACTCATTGTGAAAAAATATACTACATCCCAGAACCATCAAGCAGCACCCAGTGCCATATCATCTCCCCAGCAAACAACATAGCAAATAACATGGCCCACACTCAAGACATAGCCATGGCCACCGAAGAGCCGCCTAGGCCCAAAGAATCAGACTCTTCATCCTGCAAGGTCGAGCGCCTGGAGGAGGCTACTAGTGCCACCGTCGAGTTTGTAGACAGGGCAACTGAGCGGGCGGTGTTGAGGAAGCTGGACATCCGCATCATTCCCATGGTTATGTGGGTGTACCTCATGAACATGATGGATCGAGGTATTCCCTCTGACTTTCTCTATTTATGGCAACACACCTAACCATTTCCCCCCTCCAGTCAATATCGGTAATGCTCGTCTATTCGGCCTGGAGGAGGACCTGAACCTCGTGGGATCGCAGTTCCAGATTGCAGTCTCAGTCCTCTTTATTACCTACTGTGTGCGTTCCCCTCTTACACACCCTCCTAATCCCCGTTATGGGTCCCTTTTCGAAATTCATAATGCTAATAGAAGAATTTATAGCTCTTCGAGGCTCCATCCAATATGATTATTAAGCGTCTCCAGCCCGCCCGCTACCTCGCTGGGCTGACCCTCGCCTGGGGCTTTGTTGCGACTTTCAGCGCCTTCGTGAATCATTTCGGCGCTCTTGTCGCCTGTCGTCTCCTGCTTGGCATCTGTGAGGCAGGTTTCTTCCCTGGCGTCGTCTTATACCTCTCCATGTTCTACGGTCGCCGTAGCTTGGCTCTACGCATCGCCTACTTCTACTCGACTGCTGCGATCTCTGGTGTCGCAGGTGGCCTCGTTGCCTACGGTATTAGCTTCATGGATGGTGATCGTGGCTGGCGCGCGTGGAGGTGGATTATCCTCATTAATGGCCTCCCTACTCTCGTCACTGGCATTATTATCCCCTTTGTTTTACCTAATAGCCCTGAGACAGCTAAATTCCTCACAGAGGAAGATAAGCAGAACCTCAAGTATATTCATAACGCGCAGATCGGTCGGGCAAAGAACCTCCACCATATAGATTGGGAGGATGTCAAGGATGGCATAAAGGACTGGACTACTTGGGCTTATTGCTTCGCCTTATTCCCCATGCTGACTATGCTCTACTCCTTCGTTGTCTTTCTCCCGACTATCATTCACCAGCTCGGAACGTGGAGCGCTGCCGAGGTCCAGGCTATGACTATTCCTGTCTATGCCGTTGGCGCTATCGTTTATGTCGTTTGTGCCCGTATTAGCGACTCCACCCAGCGCCGAGGCTACTTTGTTCTGGGTGGTATTACCTCGTCTATCGTTGGATATGGTATGCTTATCGCTAACAAGGGCCCCTCTGTGTCCTACGCTGGCACCTTCTTCGTCTCTATTGGCATATTTACCTCCTCTGGTATCTCTTTCGCCTGGGTCCCAACTAATAACCCACGCTATGGCAAAAGGGCGTTTTCGACCGGTATGCATCTCACTATTGGCAATTCATCTGGCGTCGCTGCACCTTTCCTCTTCTCTAACCAGTATGCCCCGACATATACGCCTGGGTATGCTGCAAGCATGGGTATGCTAGGTTTCTCAGCCGTCCTCAACGTCATCCTACACCTACATTTCCGGAAGCAGAATAAGCTACGCGATCAGGGAAGTCAGGACTACCTGATCGAGGGTAAAACGGAGGAGGAGATTGAGGCCATGGGCGAAAAGAGCCCTAGGTTCCGCTTTACAATCTAAATGCGGAGGATGCTTTTCATGAGTTGCCAGTTAGTAGAGGTTGTTGCATACACGCATCAAGGGGGCGAAGGAAGTGATTGGATTGAACTTATCGAGGTTATCGTTGTATTATCGTCATAGCAGTCTTTTGCGCCGCTACATTCCCTCGCTACCATAGTGATTATAATGGGGCAGGGAGAGCGCCAGTATAGTCTAGTTTATTACTTTGATTTGGTTTATTTTCTTACTCGGTTTCAGCAGCTATTATTCAGCAGCTATCCCCAGTCATCAGTGGGGTTTAACCGGCAGCCGAAGCGTTCCAAATGCCAAATCCGTAACGCCCCACTTCGCCATGTTTACCATTATGGTCAATATTCCCAAGTCTCCCACTTACTTCTCCGTTAACCCCATGGTACCCTACTAATGTACATATATTTAACGTGACAGAAAGGTCACATGGAAGACATCCTCTATTAAAAGGAGGATCTTACAGTTAGCTAGTAGGAGTCAAGAATCAATAATTACCAAGACGCAATGACCAGTGCATTCCTTCATACTTAGGCAAGAACAATTCGTGTTTTCGTTTATCTCGCAGCAATCGACCCCAAATTCGCCATATCCTACGACATGTAGGAAGAACCTTACCATCCCATTTTTGGGTGGTCCTTATCAGAGACCTTGCCCAGAGTTGACATTCTCGTCTCACAGAAAATTTACCGGCTCAGCCCAGCTCACCCTCCACTTAACCGCTTTTGGTGACTCCCCTGAAAATGTCCAGAGTAGTGCCTGAGCAGCGCCTGAGCAGCGTCTGAGTAAAACGGCGAGGGATAGTGTAGATGATTGGGGTGGGTGAGGGCAACTCTCGGGTGATGCAACAGCGGTGGTAATGAGTCCCCGCGGTCTCGGTTCTCCATTCAGGAAAGGGATCACTCACTGCAGTACGCCTTGCTCTTCGGCGAACTGAGATGCTTGGAACCTAGGCTGACTTATTGCTTCATCTTTTCGGTTGTCAGAGCCTGTTAAACTCCTCTAAAATTCCAAAATCGTGACTATTTTTGCTTATTGTTGCACAACATACTCAGCCTTAACGCACAGCCACACTCTGATATGATAACAACTTTCTGCTTCCACATTCGACTTCATCGTAAGATCTTACTTTTCCTGTCACAAAGTCAATAAGCATGAGTCCTCAACCCCCAGATTTCGAATTCAAAGCCTACCAATATGAACCTCTTCCAACTTCAACATCCATTCGCCTTCTATCTTTGGCCAGCCAGCGAGAAAACGGGCCTACTGCATGTGGTACTCCTCTTATCGAATGCAGTCTTAGAACTGTAGACCTGGCCACCTCGCCAGTCTATAAAGCGTTGTCGTATACTTGGGGTTGCCCGTACTACCGGGCCGCTGATTCGACGGTTGCTGAATACTCGAGCAGACATCAGTGGCCGTTGGCTGTGAACGGGAGGGTGCATTTCGTTACGAAAAATCTCTTCGAAGCTCTCCAACAGCTGTTTCTTGATGGCGCTCCCGATGTAAACCGGCGTTTCCCAGGATTCGATAAGACCACACTGATCAGAGCATCTCAATCAAACGACCCAGACAGAGTCGTTCATTGTCTTCGAATTGGAGCTGATATCCAGATGCAGGACCGCCTGGGGTCAACAGCGCTACACTATGCCGCTGAAAATGGACATCTTGAAGTTGTCAAGATCTTGTTACAGTATGGCGCAAACGACAGAATTCTCGATAAGAAGGGACGCAGTCCATTAGATTGTTGCTTACAGGCAAAGCGTGGCCAGCATCAGGGAGTTGCCCATTTGCTTCGTCATGCTGATCCATACAAGATCCGCTGCAAAGAGATCCCAGTCCAATCTAAGCAGCCTACTACTCATTCATACGGGTTGTGGATTGACTCAATTTGCATCAACCAAAGCGACACGGATGAAAGAACAGCACAAGTCGCTCTGATGTCGCGTATTTATTCGACCGCCAAGTCCGTGGTAGTCTGGCTGGGACGTGAAGATACCTCGACTCAGAACGCATCCTACGCTCTGGAAGGAAGTACTATCTCGGACTTTCAAATGAAAGATGTCAGGAATCTCATCACCCGGTCCTGGTTCACGCGGAAATGGGTAATCCAGGAATTCTGCTTAGCAGAAAGGATTGAGATGTGGTGCGGAGCCTTCCAAATCAAGTGTGATCGCCTCTTGGAATATGATTTGGAACATCTGTTACCAGCGCTAGGTGCCTCGGCGTCACCTGCGACAAAGCTCCAACAAGGTAGAAAGGGGCTAGGTATTTGGGATGTGTTGACTCTAAGGCGCTGGTTTGAGCAGATTCGAAGTCCTCTATTGAATTGTAGCAACCATATATCGCCTCCGAGTTTGCCAGCTTTGATCGTGCTGACCTGGCACTTTAAGTCGGCAGATCCTCGAGACAGCATCTTCGCACTACTTGGAATTGTCAGTAAGTATCCTGTAGAAGGCACGCCCTGTGACCTTATTGCAGACTACTCGAAGTCGACCGAAGACGTATTTCTTGAGGCTGGGAGGCTTTTTGTCGAAGCCAAGGGCCTAAATGAAGTCCCTCAATCGAGCCAAAACCCAGAAATACTCGAGCCGCTCGAAGGTCTCTCCTTTGTTCAGCGGATATCGCCGTCAACCGAGGCTAAGCTTGGAATATCAAAGCCTTCTTGGATACCGGATTTTCATCTCGAATTGATAACAGCGAGGCTTTGGGATCGACGGTTCACTGCCAGTGGTGTGGAGTCCTGTTGTAAGATCTGGCCTTCGGACTCACGTCTACTCAAAGTGGACGGATATCTGCTCGATTGGGTAAAGGAGGTTGAGTGTGACGAGGGAGTACATACGGCTGAAAGTCCCTCTTCTGCTCCAAATTTGGCTGCATGGTTTCGCATAGCCTTGGGTCTTGAAGTTCGCTACCAAAAGTCTTGCGAGATGAGTCGAGTTGAGGTTTTATGGAGAACTCTGATGGCTGACGATATCTGGCATATACACCCATCGCTTGCTAGGAAGGCATTCAAAGAATTCGTTTGCGAGCACATCCAGAAGTGCGGGAAGGACTCACACGGCGCCTTGGTGCAAAAAGGGCTACTTGCCGAGTTACATGTCGATGATGACTCTCAATCCCTCCCAACGCTGGAGGAAGTTGATCATTTCGAAGCGCCACGACAAGGCGCCCAGACTTACACGTACCGTGTTGTGGAACGCGCCTTTCACGCAAGCTTCAAAAGATTCTCCCCTCATCGCCAGTTATATCGAACAGATCTGGGTTATCTTGGCCTGGGTTCGCGTTCTGCCATAGCTGGAGATCAAATCTGGTTGATAGCGGGTGCTCGCACGCCGTTCGTTCTAAGACCAGTAAAGGATGCGGAGGGCAAAGTTTGTTTTCTGTTGGTTGGCGAATGCTACGTACATGGCATAATGCACGGGGAGGCAGTGGGTGGGGGCGAGATGTCTTTCCAACCCATCGAGATTAGATAGTTTCTCATGTTCGTCAAGTTACTAGCCTAGCACTTCCTACCAGTCAGCTCCCTATGACTCCCTAACATCATAATATCATGACCAAACGTAACCAGAGAGTGGTTTCACACGGCCGCTCATTTGTCCTCAGGCGGATGGTACTCAATTGAATGCTCAGTCTCATAGCTTCACGCAGTTCCATCATGTTTTATCGCTTGACCCTAGGTACGTCATGACATTACCTTAGGCATCCACGTGGTCAGGATTCGGGTTGGATCCGCTCGCTCCACTGAAACCAGAAGACAGGCAGGCTCATGGAGTAATCCAGAACAGTTCATGCGAAACGACCCCAATCTATACTTTGACTTGGGATAGTTACTTACTAAAGGCTACCCTGGTTTTTGGAGGTCGACATATCCTTACAGCTCATATGGTTGAACTTGTACTTATTTTTTATTGATTAAAAAGCGATAGAGATGAAAGGATGAAAGTAAATGTTTCTTTTGAATGTTCATACCCAGTAGTCTATTTGTATTGTGCCAATGTCCATTCTTCGCCCCTTAAATATATGGCTTTCCGAACAGACATAAGAATGCCCCGAAGAAGTTGAAGTATAAGAGTAGTTAACACTGGCTATTCCCAGTACGATAGACTATGGCTTGAGCGCTCAGCAAGTTGGTACAACATGTCAATACCCTTTGAGATGAGATCCCTGTATGATTTACACGCTGTGCTGGAACCGCCCGTGCGGGGAAATCGGACATTAATGTGCGAGTAACACCCGTTTTCGAGCTCGGGTGTATTTCCCTGGCTCTCCCCTCATCCTACGTCAACTCGCCTTTCGGCGCCGGTAGGTTCGGGAACTGGCGTCGAGTTGCAGGAATTTGGCATTGTCAATTCTATGCTCTATATCTAACAGTTGCCGTTCTTCATTGGCATTTTAAGCCCTTCTATCCACGAGGTCATCTGCCATCCTTTTTTTTTTATCACAATGACTTGTGACGACCATGTGACGAGACCTGCGTCGCTTTAACCCAATCGGGTCCATCACAGTGAACAAACAACGCTGACACACAAAACATTATCATCATTCCCAGTGTCGAACCATCATCTACTCAGGCTTAATGGTCGCGGGCTTGGTACCCAGTCCGTTTCGGTTACGGAAGAAGAGAATGCCCTTGCCAGCTCCCTCAGCTTCTGCGCTGGGCTCAACCCACTGGCACATACGAGCGCTGTTGTAGAGCGCACGGATGAAACCCAAGGGCCCGTCCTTGGTGTCAGCACGGTAGTGCTTGCCCATGACAGGTCGGATGGCATCAGACGCCTCGTCCGCGTTGTAGAACGGAATGGTGCTGACATAGTGGTGTAGCACATGCGTCTCAATGATCCCGTGAAGCAAGTGTCGGCCGATGAAACCCATCTCGCGATCGATGGTAGCGGCAGCGCCACGCACAAAGTTCCATTCATCGCCAGTATAGTGGGGAAGTGTCGGGTCGGTGTGCTGTAGGAAGGTAATAGCAACTATTATTCGCCGGTCAGTATTTCTGTTGTGGTATTTCATCATTTATGAGGAAACTTACCCAGCCAATGGTTAACCCAGAGGTAGGGAATGAAGTACCAGACAAGCATGTTAGACCATCCGAAGGTCTTGCTGAGGTAGATGAGACCGGCCGCAGTAATTCCGATACCGATGTCACTCAATACAATGAGCTTTGCGTCCTTGGCCTCATAAAGGGGGCTTCGAGGATCGAAGTGGTTAACTCCGCCGCCAAGTCCATTCCTCTTGCCCTTGCCGCGACCTTCCCGCTGTCGCTCGTGGTAGTTGTGCCCAGTGACGTTGGTTATGAGGTAATTGGGCCAACCCACGAGCTGCTGCATAATGAGCATGAAGAGGGTATAGGCAGGAGTCTCCTCGGTCAGCTCCGAGAGTTCGTGAGCTAGGCGGCCAAGGCGGGTAGCCTGCTGCTCGCGAGTGCGAGGAACGAAAACCATATCACGCTCCATGTTGCCAGTGGCCTTATGGTGCTTGCCGTGGGAGATCTGCCAGCTGAAGTAGGGCACGAGGAGAGATGAGTGCAGGACCCATCCCGTGATGTCGTTGACGAGGCGAGAGTCGGAGAAAGCGCCATGGCCGCACTCATGAGCGATGACCCAAAGTCCAGTTCCGAAGAGGCCCTGAAGGATGGTATACACACCCCAGAGCAGGGCTCGAGCAGGAGTCGAAGGGACGTTCTCGGGTGTCACATAGTTGTGGAAGAGGTAGAAAGTGGTCGCAAGGCACACCAAGTCACGTAGGATATAGCCGTATCCCCTGAGAGCAGAGCGCTTGAAGCAGTGTTTGGGAATGGCATCGCGGATGTCTTTGATAGTGAAATCGGGAGGTGTGAACTCGTTGCCATAGGTGTCGAAGAGGCGACCGTAGCTGGGCTTGGCTTGGTTGACATCAACGGAGGAGAGTGAAGAAAGAGAGGTCGACGAAGCCGAAGGCCGGGGAGAATCCGAAGGGGAGACTGCAGCTGAGGATTCGGAATCGTTGACCGTGGTGGAAGTGACGGTGCGTCGCAGAGCAGGGTTCTGCCGGGGGGCAGTCGATGTCGAAACGGAAGCCATCTTGGGAGGATTGAATGATTCCAATATGGCTAAAAGTCAATTGGCCTTGCAAGAGTTCGAAAGGAGGTGAAAAGAGCGGATGGTGGGAGCTATTATGCGATTTTCCTCGGCAACGTTTTGTTGGGGAGCGTGGAGCCGGGTAGCCACCGTAAAGCAAAGCTCGCTTGCAGCCGGTGGGACGTTGGAATAACAGAAGACAGCTGGGAATGCTGCGGCTGAAGGAGACGATGGGATGGAGAATACAGACGAGCTGATCAACTACGACAGCTACAACACTGCAGGTTTCAAAGCCGACAGAACAGCAAGAAAGTGTCGACAAGAGCTTAGAGGTCCCTTAGCCTCTCTTTTTATTCTGGGGGATACCGGTTGGGAAAATGGTGGATGGGACAGGGGGCGGGCCACGGGAAAATGGAAGCAACAGAAAAATCCTGAGCGACGACGCTAGAAAACGGGTCCCTGAAGTGGCGATGATCAATGTGCAGCCGGGGGGAATGTTCCACAGCGAAGACGGGCAGCTAAAAGACGTCGCGAAGCTGGTGAGCGGGACACGAATCTGAGGCGCACCAACACATCCAAAACCTCCAGCGGAGGAGATGCCGAGACGCGGGCGCAGAAACGGGGCAGCCATCGGCCGCAGTGGCACCATGATTTTTTGGGATTTTTGCCGCTCCGCTCCGCCCCTTTGCCTTTACACGGTGAGCTTTCTTCCTGCTCAGGATCCAGAGTGCGGACCGCATCTTCACCGCCTACGGCCAGGAAAACTCCAGAATGGAAGAAGACGGGATCGTGCCCTGACACGCGCGCCTAGCATTGGCCCGGCCAAGGGGCCTAGAGGGAGGCGTGTCTTAGGTCGGCAAGTCAGTCTCCAGTCGTGGTCATGGCCAAGTGGTTCAGAACCACTAGGGCCAGAGATCTTCGACATGTGAAGCTGGGTTGTCATTTGATGACGGCCTCAACAGGCGGGGGAGGCTTGAACTCTTGGGAGGTAGCCCAAGCCCCAGGCCAGGAAGCCTTTGTCCCAGGCGCAAAGATTGAATTGGACGCAAGACCATTGGCTCGATCCGGCCTCGACAGGCCACGGGGGCTGACCCAAGCTGAACAACTTTGTCTGACGTGCACGCATTGGCGGGAAATGAAGATGAGATGGGAGTCTTTGGTGCTCCGTGTTACTATTTCTTGCGGTCATCCAGTAACACGAACTCCATGACCGTTATCGGCCGGACAAACGTCGCTTGACAGGAGTATGCGCATCACAGCGCGAGATCTGTTAAAAGGGATGAGCTGACCAAACCACAGTAAGAGCTAAGATAACCTTAACCTGTCATCCACGAACACAGTCATCGCGTCAGACCAAGTCCATGGTTCAATGCAGCCTCATCCGAGCCGAGGCGAATTCCAATGGCAGAAACAACTTTGACATCTGATTGTTCGTTTCCCAGCTGTTTCAATTGGTTACATGCAGGCTCTTGTCGGTCAAGCCAACACGATTGTCGTCCTCCCATTCGATGGACGAGCATGTACCGGATCGGCAACCTCAGGGTCCAAGTTGCAGACGCTTTGCATTTTTCTGTTGGGAATTTTGTTGAGTTCAGCCCCTGGCTGGCCCTTCCCGTCTCGCCCAGGGGTTCGAGAAAATGGAGCAAGTGGGGCTGGAGCTGCCCCTCCCTCCCTTGCCCTCCAACTTTCGTCGCACCTCACTCGTGGTTGAGCCGCCAGAGGTGCGTTCCCAGCCAGCCATTGATGATGATCCTAGACCGCAATAAGGGCGTCATCGAGACACGGGGAATAGCGAGAGCATGCACGACACGCCTTCACATGCGCACACCGTGCAGAAATTCGGGCTATTTATCAAGGTCGTTGCGATCTGTTCCCTGTCCGCATTGCCACTTGTGGGCTAGGGTGAGTGTGAGTACCTAGGATGCAGTACCTACTAACAGTGCTCGAAAGTTCGTGAGTGCCAGTAGTTTCCCTCGTGCAAGTTAATTGTTGTGCTTTCTGCCATGACCCCTGCCGATGCTTGTTTTCCAGCTCCTCCATTCTCGGTGGACCCGACGCCCCACGTGTACTGTGCCCCAAGCTGCCTAGGGTAGGCGGCCCAAGCTTGCAACTTCCTGCACCTTTATTTACCCCACCTTTCGAACTCCCGGGAGATGCAGAGCCTCTCTCAAAGTCATGCCATCGTGGTTCGACTTCAACGTCGTTCCTCACAGTTCGTCGACGTTGCACCCAACAATTCTATCAAGCAAAGAAGTTTTCCGCCTATTAGTTCACTATACAGTCTGCCATCAACCACCCTACAATGCAAGCTAGCAAGATTCCTCAACCACGTGCCATGCCTCTCTAACCAGGTGACCCCTTGTAAGTCTTCCAACTTGGTGATATTTGCAGCCCTTCTTCATCTGCCGACCAGCAAACATTATAATTCAGGACCAAATTAAGCAAGTGTGCATGACATCTGACTTGTCTTACAAGCTCAATCATCTCCTGGGCCCTGCACAAGCATGAAGTGACAGGTTTATTACCGTCCTGCCTGACACCTGATAAACTTCACTTCCTGCCATAGCATAGCCTCCCTTGATTTCGGAGTCATGGCAAAGAAGTCTGCCGTACTTTCCCGGAATCGAAGTGGCGAGACACGGGAGGGATCACCATCCTCCATGTCGCTGAAGGCAGATTGTCGCCGTCGCTTGACCGCTTGTGAAGGCTGTCGCTCGTAGTGCGATTTGACTCTGTTGGTTTGGTCCTCAATCCCTGAGTAGGAGGAGTTCGCGCTCGTAACTTGCTTTTCCTTTCTGCTGTAGGTGTCTGGAATTCATCTCTTTTTAGGATCTTAGTGTGTGACGAAGCATCTTGAGCGATAGTTTCGACCTTGGGTGGATCAAATCTAGGAGATAAGTAATCGTCGTCTACGAAAAGGGACGATGACGCTCTCCTTGTAATCTGCGGCGGGCTCTCTTCGTCTTTGGAAATATGTCCATGAGTGGCAGTGGAGATATCCTCCGCCAGAAGAAGTTTTTCCAACGGTGGGAAGGAGAATGAGCTTACTGTCGAGTATGGGCTGTCAGCTACGCGACACTCCGCACGAAGGCGCTTAGAGTCTGGTTTCTCAGTCTCGTTTTCGGGCTGTACATGTGACCTGGGCTTGCTTCCTCGACTATGGTTATTTCGCTGTGGTGTATGTAACTGTTGTGCTTGTTCTGGTCGCTGCGCTTGTATGAACGCTTCCTCGTACCGGTGGAGCTCGTTGAGCGTTCGCGGGCTTGTGATCGGCGTCTCAAACTCAATTGAGGGGAGAATAATCTCGTCTTGGCCTTCGTGTATAGATCCAGGGTTATATAGCATACTTGGCTCTGAATCTGTCTTTGGATTTGAGTCAACCCCAGATTCAGGCTGGCCTTCTCGAGTATGTGGAGACATGCTTTGACGAACAATGTTCGCCAGCTGAGGTTGGAGGTCCAGAATTAGCGATATCACAGCCTCTGACTCTCGGGTCTCATCTGAGTTTCGGCTTCTAGCTTGGATCATCTCCGAGAGGTGCACAATGTGACTGTGAGACGACTCAATGCTATTATCGACTGAGATAATAGGAGGTCGCAACAAAGCTAACTCATCTCTTCGCTTGTGTAAGATTTTCGTCGCGTAATCATGGATCTCCGAACGTATCAAGGACAGGATCTTGCTCTCCAGTGCGGGCCAGGCTCCGATGCTCAAGGCTCCCTAATTTTCCTTGCAGAACCGCCGGGCCCAGATAGTGTTCCAAGTGTCGATTGCTTCCTCAAGCTGTCGTCTGTAGTCACCGGATGGGGGTAACGTGCCAACTCTCAAACAGCGTCGGCGTGGTTCGCACCAGGATTCTACTCTGTCTCTCAACTGCTGCCATTGGCTCATCCTCTCCTTCATTCGCCGTTGGAGTTGGTGTAGCACCAATTCCCAAAATGCCTCATCATACTCATCTTCAGATGGAAATGGTAAGTTCAAGTACATCTGATGATGGTCTAGGCATATTTGAAGGACCTTTTCCTTCTCCTTGTCTGTGAATAGAAGCGACTTGGAATCCCGAGATGTACTGATGGCCTTGTTCACCGATCGAGGATGAGTACCTGGTGGTTTATGTTCCTGGAAGCCAGCCTAGCTTCCATTAGTGTGTGACTCGAGGCGTTTCAATGGAAACTTACTTTTTGGTCTTTGGTTAATCGATGCAAGGCAACTACAAGTGATCTATGTGTTTTCTTCTTGGCCTAGTTCTGTCAATGCGTTTCCTATTGTGGCTCGGTCATGACACGAACCCATTTATTGTCCTCACCAGGCCCTGGGCTAGTTACAGAAGCTGCGTCAGGTATTCTGCGGGATGTTGGGTTTGGTGATGCCGTTATCTGCTGGGCTTGCTGATAGTCCCACATCACCTCCTTCTGATTCTTCTCAATTTGCTGTCGTACCATCGTAGGCGTCTCGACAATCATGCCGCTACCTCTTCTCAAAGATGGCTCCCGGTAGTTTCCTCTTGCGCGTGCCAAAGCGTCATCATGAGGTCCAGTTGGTGGAATGTGGGTTCGAACTTTAGGAGCGCTTGATGTATGGGCGTGGACTTGAGGAGATGAGCCGACCTCCCAAAGGTCATGGTCTCTGAGGCCTCCGCCTTTGCTATTCTGGGATGAGTGAGGATTAATCGGGGATCCAGGCAGAGGTTTTGGGATCTTGAAGACCGCTCGACCAGCCGACGATCTGCTACTTGGCGGTGACTCATCTGCCAGCGCTTCCTCAGCCCATGAGCTATTGAAGGACTCGCTACTCCGGCTTGATGAAGTGCCAGAGGAACTATAGAAATCGCGAAAAGGTCGAGGCTTGGGCCATCTCATTTGTTCGTGCTTGCGCTTTGTTTTAGAAGGGGCCATGTCGCAGAGCAAAGGTCCTGCATTTCTCCAAGAGTGAGTGGTACAGTTGAGAAGCAGGGCATTCGTGACTCGTTCAGGTGCGATTTGGGGTTGCAAGAGGAGATACGTTAGGCGTTGAAGTGCAACGGCCCTCAAGTGCTAACCAGCCGCAGATTAAGTTGCTTGGCCTTGATTCACGTACTTTATGATTGCAGCAGCGATGATTTGGCAGCTTCACCCCTCGATACGCTGCCACCTACTGGGTTTTCGGCTGCAGTCAGTCTGCACATGTGAGAAAGTTCAACCAGGTCAATAAGATACCTGAGTTATGTTTCGGTCCCTGACTCATGAATGATAGCCTCCCTGTGTGCGCGGAAGGGAGGGGTTTCCCGGCATGTTGTTCTTCCATCGAGCTTCATCCGGATGATCTTATAGACTTAATTCTAGTGTGTTGTGTATATCCTTGAACGGACATAGCACCTCACAGTCAATTTGATGGCTTTAAGTGGTCAATCCTTGGCCATTAGATGTTTAATGGCCATCTTTCAAAACTGACATGCTCAAGGAGAGGGTAGTCACAGTGCGTCGTGGAGCTAGAACATTTCCACCACGAAATGTAGAGGGTTTACATTGTCAGTCTCTGTATTTTCTGTTTGGAACAACAAGCGAGTGGGCAGCGCAATTGGGCGTCCAAGTTCAATAGCTACACCTCGAATTAAGAAGCAATGTGGCAGTCAATGATTCCGACTCCGTTGCTCAAGTTGGAACAATTCGTCAGGGAAGTCTATACAATGCAATGTAGCAACGCGAGTAAATATGATCTCGTAAAAGAGTCCTGCAAGGCTGGTTGAGAAAGTATTCCTGAGCATCTCTGGAAGATTGGCTTGGTCTAATATCAGACAAACTTGAGTTCATTAGTCAACAAGTGTGCGAACTGTTTTGCTACGAAGAGATACAAAAAAGGCGATGTAAAGCCATATCAACTCATCGCCATAATCAGACCTAGCCCATGACTCCTATTATCAGTACCTTCCCATAGCAGTTGCGCTGGTCTCCGTCGTTCAATCATGCAGTACACCACTTAGACGCGCTCACCATGGTACCATTCTACCTTCACTTTCTACCACCTGTCTTAACCTCTGGGGCATGAAGTCCACCCACATGTTAATCCTCTCCTGATCCATGCTCGCCCAAATCTCACGAACTTGTTGTCTTAGTGTTTCATCTTCCCAGTCCTGCAGAGGTTCGGTCGTCCATTGTTTTCTCGGTGGCCATAAAGTGTCCAGCAGACTGAGATCTGGACTGTCACCGCAGTTGAAGTAGTAGCGAAGCCCGTTCTCCTCCTTCCATTGCTGCACGATGTTCACCTTGCTGGCACTGCCGTGAGCGAAGAGCTCGGTATCCTCCTCCAATACGAACGCTTGCGGGCCAAGAGTTGTCAGCCAGGGCTTGACAGTCTTGTTAAGAATCTTGTCGCGATACTCCGTCATAGTCATGACGCCAGTGCAGTTGGGGTTGGTGGACTCTTCGTAAAACACTAGCTCACTCTTGAAGCCGTATCCTACTGATGCCCACACGTGAACCTTCTTCACATCCCGAGGCCATTGTGCATCCGGTTGTTGGATGCAGTCCTGGCAGAACTTCTCGCCCGGCCGTGGGATCAAACGTAGCTTGCCGTCTAGGCCAAAGCCAAAGTGCAACTCGCCGCTGAAGCGAATAAATCGCCATTGTTGTGGTTGGGGATACGCTTCAAGCATCCTCCGCGCGTGGTCGCTTCTCTTCTCTCTCGTCTTCTTGTGTACCCAGCAACGCCCACAGCCCAGACATCTACGATATCCAAGCGTACCCATAGTCCTATGCAAAGTCCTTGGGTTACAATCCATCTCTACCCCCGCCTCTTTTGCTAGACCATGCCAATTTAGGTTGACGTTTTCGTACCGATCATCCCACAAGATCAACTCCATCTTCTGTTGGTCGTCTTCAGAAACCTTGTTTGGCCGCCCTCGGGTCTCTTCCCATTCGGGATCATTGCGTTTAGAAGCCGCGACACTTAGGGCGGCGTATCCTTGGGAGCGCGACAGATCAAAGTGCCTGAATATGGCCGACTTATTGACGGGCAAGCCTTGAGATTCGAGGTAGGAGATAGTTCCCCGAACCATGGCCTTTTTAGGAGTGTCGCCATGTTTGTACCCAGACGGCATTTTGGCGGCCGTCTCGGTGGGTATTCACAAGCGGAGAGAAATGATGGGACGTTGGTGTATGGTTGTTTTTGTCTACTCTGGCAGCGGAGGAAGGTTAATGAGTTTGATCGCCCCCGCTCACGTGATGCGCTCGAAGGCCATGATATCTTTCCATTGGATGGGTAAGCACAGCCCATGGTCCTTGAGACAGCCCAGAGTGACCTAATAATAGTAACTTCTTGTCTCCAGACATGAAGTAATCCGTACTAGTAGTAATTTTCAATAAAAGAAGTTGGAGCTATTAAAACTACGCTCAAATTGTTCCTACTCTGGCCTCCCTTGTTACGGGGCGCATGCCGAGTGTCCATTCTTTTACTGCCCATATAGTATTTATACCTTCTTATCATTTTACCAAATCCCCTCACAAGCCAGCGTCCCTCCTAAAGGCTAAAGCCCACTACTTGGTCAAAGTAAAGCATGATAAGGACGTGAGACCTATGTATTGCTCGCAGCGAGTCTTTACATCAAAATCACCTTCATTGAGACTCTATCAGGTTGATATCTTGTCCAAGGCGCTGTTAACATTGACGATGTACCAGTAATTAGTCTTCCTCATCAATCCACTGTCTCCAAATCGCTCAACTTCATACAAAAAAGTTTCATCCTTCAAATATCCCAAGATTCGCCCCATTAATCAAACGCCGTGTAATGGATCCGCATATATCCCCGTCTATACCGCAATATGTATCATTGATCCAACAGGCGGAGTGAATACCCCCGCCTTTATATACCCAATCCATAGATTCGTTGGCATTGCCATTATCATGGATCTCTTATGCCTTTCCTGCCTTACGAACAGAGAGCATGAATTTATCTTCAGCTCCCATCTCGCCAGCAGGTCTTGCAGATGGGACACTAGCGTTTCTCTCTGATAAAACAGATCTCACTTCTTCTGCAGTTTTGGTCCCGAGAAGAGACATTTCTCGGCTCAACATGAACGCAACAGCGGCGCGCACCAACAGTGCGTCCCCCTCGAAGACGTACACGTCCCAAAGTCTCGCGGCCTCATCAATGGCCAGGTGGCCAGTAAATATGCTAGTGAATAGGTTACCCAAGTATTCATCCGGCTTGGCTTCCTCCACGATCTTGGTAAGGTGGTTGTGCAGGGGGCCAGATTTGTGGCCCAAAGTTTGCAACACTAGGTTATATGCTGAAGCTTGGGCTCCTTGATCAGATGCGTAGAAAGACAAGGGTAAGGGCCGGTTGAGGACGTTGGCGAGCGTAATGAACACCGTCTCAGGGTTTGGTAGGTTCAGGAGGAGCAAGGCCGCAATAGTCTGCTCGCTTTGTTAGATCTGGGGTAACACTCAGTTACACAAGACAAGACTTACGTTGCAACCCGCGATGTAACCAATGTCACTTCTGTACATGGCGTATGCACTCAATACGTCCACCAAGCTCTGATGTAGAGGACCTCCAACTTCGAAAATCCGTAGTTCCTCCCACGTCCTCTCCGCAGCGTCATTTCGGATGTCTTCAAACCATTTGGCTCTCCTGATGTCCTCTGCGTCGCCTTTGTCATCCTTGACCCTGGCTTCCACTTCCTGCGCTCTTGTTAGGGCTGCATGGAATGACCCTTCTGAGAGGCCGAGCTCGTTGCCAATGGCTCGCGCCCATACAACTCCACGACTTCGCGGTGCGACGCCCTTCCACCACAGTTCTCTTGTTCTGCGCTCTCGCACGGCATCGTTCCATCGAGGAATGATATCTTCTTCCCAAATATGCATCAAATTATCGGCTGCCGTATCTCTCCCTTCCACCTTTGCTCGACGGGAGGCCTCTCTACGTTCTTCGGCTTTGGCACTGGCGGCCATCATCTTTTGGTATTGCTTGAGATGTCGTCGCTCCTCGGCAGGGTCCTTGGGTGGAAGCCACGATGGCCGAGTTCGGCTTAAGACGGCTTCTTTCTCCTTCGATATGGGAAGCGGGTCGATCATGATATTGGACCTTCGAAGTGGTGGAAGCTCTGGTGTCGACTTGACTCTCTCCTTCTTTTCATAGGGGTTATCCACTGATCTCTGGCTGGAGTCCCAGGTATTCGGCCGCGCACCACCAACGCGTTTCGCCTGTTGCTCCTGAACCTCATCCGCATGTTCTTCCAATTTCTCCGTTAGAGCCTTGGCCTCGGCATTCAGTTCTGCCAATGCGGCGTTCCAGCTATGCGCTCGTGTTTTAACCGGGCTGCGAGGAGCTCGCTGAGCCGTGGCAGCATCGGCTTTCCATGTTGGAGAACGGAGCGATCCCTGCGCTTGGGCGACTGGTGGTGTGCCATTGCCAACGCTTCGGACACGTTCTTTTGGGTTTCGGTCGGGTGAAGGGGATACTGAGTGAGGTCTGCTCGGAGGTCGCTCTTGAGGAGGGCGCGGAGAGATTGGGACATTGTCGAGCACGAGGCCCTCCGGGATGTCATCACCGTCATCTTCGTCGCATTCTCGTTCGAGGTCGGTGAAGGATTTGCGCTCACGGCTAGTCTGCCAGCTTCCTCGGCGTGGCCTGGTCAGGAGGTTCGGGTCCCTCGGACTCAGCGAGAATCCGGGGCTGGGACTCCTCTGCCGACGGGAAAAGCTAAGAGAAGTCGCAGAGTGGTTAGCGAGGGGTTTGGATCGGGAGCTCGATCGTGGCTCTGTTAGGGCAGTGAGACTGGTGCTTCGAGGGTTCGAGGCATAGACATTGGTCTGTAGACTTGGATAAGGTGGTCGAGTTTTTGGTGCAGCTCTGCCGGCTGCGAGCGTTCGACTGGTTGGTGTTTTGGTCGGCAGATTCGGTCGGATATTAACATGGGAAGGACTCTTGAGAGTTATGTTGTCGTCATCGAGGCCAATGTCCTCGAAGTGGCCAACGTCGGCTAGTACACTGCCATCGTCGCTGCTGAGGGACTGGAAAGAGGACGACTTAGAGCTCTTGGAGGCCGTCATCCCTGGCGGAGACTCGGGGCTGAGGAGAACGGTTTCGAAGTCGCGAGGTCGAATCATTGTTGCATCGCAAAGGTGATGATCGACGAAGATGAGGGGGGGCTCGAGTCTACTCTCGTCCCGGGTCGTCTCGACTTGTTTCGGGGTAAGTATTCGATCTGCTGGGCTGTGTTGTTTTGTCTCGTGCTGTTGGTTCTGTTTCTCGCACTGGGGGCCGCTGTTGCTAGGTTGGATGATGGGGCTGGAGGAGTCGTTTCAAGATGGCTGGGGTTGGTAGTCCTAAACTGGGCAAAGAATAATAGGTAATAAAAGTAGGGAGACGGGTAGCGAGAGTTAAGGAAGGGGAGAAGGATTATTAGAGTTAACCGTTTAGGAAGACAGGTAGGTAATTGTTTTAGTAACGACTGAATGATCTTGTTGTTGATGCTCTCATAACGACCGACAAAGGGGGGGAGGAAGATGGATGGGGTAAAAAGAACAAGGAAGGTAATGAGCGCACGCGAGGAGGATGACACAAGAAAGCGAGTAACAGAGAGCGCAAGAGGATCAAGATCAAGATGGACAGATGAATTAGTATGACGATCGCAAGGAGGCACAGAAAGGATTTGAGTGGGCGTCAGCCAACACACCAACAACCCAAACCAAGACAATCTTGGACAGGAGGAGCGGGATCAAAACAGGATCGCGCCTATTAACGCCGAAGGGGGGCCGCCGAGGTATTTCCTCACCGAGGTTGTGTGACAAGAGACTTGCCTAGTTTTTTGGAAAAGGAGCCATGGGTGGCCTTATCGGGTCAAGTCATGCTTTGATATGGAGGGGGTGGATACAGTGCCGTTATTTTATATATAGACTGTCAGGACTCGGTGGGCATGTTGGCGAAAAGATCAACTTTTGAACCTGGTCGCAAGATGCTTGCTGAAGCACAACCGATTTCCTAGCGCAATCGCAAAGTAATACTCAAAGTACTTCTCATCGTGAATAGGAAGGATTTAGAAGAGTTTCTTTCTCCTCAAAACTGTCATTGCCGCCTTGTTACTATCTTAGATTCATCTTCAATTGCTGGTGAGCGATCCTTTTCTCCCCTCCTTCGCAGCTACAGTGTGAACCGTTACCCCCCTGTCGCTCGTAATCTCGGGCGCATAAGGGCGGCTAAACCCCCATGGCAAATCACGGTGCGATTTCAAGGATGAGAGCAATAAAAGAGCCATTTGTTCCTAATTCTTGATGTAACCAGCCAGGAGCCAACCGACAATATCCCATGTGTTTTTCCCATCCTTCATATCCGTACCTTCTTCGTACAAATGCAAACAGTAAGTATAAACCAAGGACCATTGCCCTAGTATCACATTTCCCTTCGTTGCCCTCGTCGCAATGCCTCTTCCTTTCTCAAGCTCTCCTCGACAACCTGATGAAGTGGTTTCTTCTTCGTCGTGAACAGCAGGTAAGGCAATCCTGCCGTTCTCCAGTCTCTGATCGTCGGTTTCGGGCGACGCAGTCGTCGGGCTGGTGGGAGAAGGGCGCCCTTGTGGCAGGCACTCTCATCGCTCGATGTTGGTGTCTTCAGGATTCCCTTCAATCCGATCAATGTGTTGCGATGATGAGGCTTGAATCTCCCTCCCAGTCCTTTTTCACTAAGGTACTCTAGGTACTTGCCACTGTATATGGGTTTCAAAGTGTAAGGGGTCTGTATAGCCGGAGCAGGTCGTGGTTCGTATCCTCCAGCGCCGACGCGCGGCGCATTATCGACATCAAATGGAAGCTCATTCCGTGGCTGCACATTGCGTGGGACATCCATCATTTTTTGAGGAACATTTCCGTTGTTGGATTCTGGGACTGAATAGGGGTCCCAGGTGAACTCAGAACAGGAGCCTTTTAAAGAGTGTGGCCCTACATGCCGGCGTCCTAGGTGAGCTTGGGAAGGGGCCAGCTTGACCTTATCTTCATCACTAGAGCTGCTATGGTACGACAGCGGCGATGAGCAGTTATTAGTTGAATTTGCTTCGAGCTGGACGTGCGAATTGTTCCTATATGGGCGAGACTCGCCAAAAGGGTTCGGTGAAATAACTGGTCTGGCCATGGAGGTCGATCCAACGTTCGGGCGACGGGACAAAGGGAGTTGCGCCGGGGATGCTTCCGCGTCGAACTCGTAGATGTCGTGTGGACAAGAAGAGAGCGGTAACGAGGAAGCGGTGTCTCCTAGTCTCTCGAGCTTAACACGTGCGGTATCTTGCTCTGCTTGTGGTTTAATCGGCGAACGTCCTTCAACAAGGAGTGGAGACTCTGGGGCAGTAAAGAATATGTCCTCCTCGCTCAACTCTGGAGATGGCTCTTTCTTGGCTGGTCTGGCACTCGCTTCGAAACTGGATGATGTGTGCTGGGGCTGTATGCCAAGAGCAGCGAAAGAGCTGTTGTCGTGAGAATGGCTTGTTAGTCCCCGTGGTTCGCCGTTGAGGCTCTCGTCTGTCGACATATCTGAATCCGATGATGTGCACTCTGTAAGGTCTATCACCGGGCTTTTCTCAACTTGTCGTGGAGTATTCGAGGATGGTATAGTAGGAGTCTCCAACTTGACGAATAAACGACGCCTGGGAAGCGATCTCGACAACAACGACATCTTCAGATTTCGGCGAGCCGTGGCGCCGCGTTGTGATGGGGTATCCTCCTCGACAGAACGTTCACTGTCTGCGTCACTCCCAATGCAAATGGGTGTGGATATTGGGGTCAGTCTGTTCGGAGATGGAGTAACTTGCATGATCTCAGCTTTGAAGCCCTGGGGACTATCCTTATTGGCAGCGACGACGGCAACGGGGGCGCTCATGGAAGTAGCAGCAGAGTTGGTGTCAGTGCCGAGACGTCTCTTCTTTGTGGGCGGCTGCTGAGATGGAGTCGAGATTTCTCTTCGGAGCAATGGCTGGACCTTGTCAATAAAACAGTCGGGGTCGGCAGGCTGCTCGACATTTTCGATTTGCTGGAGAATCCTTGATTTAATCGCCGATCGACCCTTTGCTAACCTTTCCCTGGAGATACTCGAAGCAACAGATACTGAAGAAACTTTGAACCCTTTCAAAGGCGACGCTGGATTGGTGCTTTGACTCCGCGCGTTCAACGCTCTCCGAACCTTCCGCTTTCCCTTTGGTGAAGGTCGAACTAAGGTGATCTCGCATTCAGTATCAGTGCCAGATGAGACGTTGATTGCCTCGAATGGAGAGCTGCCCTTTATGGACAATAACTGCTTGCTCGGAGTTCTGTCCTTGTTTGCTTCTTGGCGAGGAATTGAGGTAGAAGGTATCTGACTTAGAGAATCAGAGGTCGCTGTTGATGGAAGTGGCTGAGGGGTCTCTGGCACAGTCTCCTCCTCACTGTCGTCGGTGACTCTTGGTCTCTTCTTCTGGGACTTTGGCAGAGAGCCCTCAGGCGTCGCAGGAATCGAAGCAGAGGAAGCGGGTGGTGTCGCAAAGTGCTGGCTAAGTGCCGACTTGGCTGGAATATGGACCTCAAATCGTCCATTTCTTGGCTTGATCGGGGTTGACTGAGCCGACAACGACTTCCTTCCAAGTTCCTCGAGGAAGGGCTTCGTCACCGCTGGTCGCGGCTCGGACTGGGTACCAGAGTCAGCGCGTTCTACACGAGATGTGCTTGTTGGCGTCTTCTGCTGCGGTGAAAACATGTCGGTAATCTTGAGCTGTGCCCTCGCTTTGGACCTTGGTGTTGTGGGCTGCGACAAGAACATGTCGGTGATCTTGAGTTGCCCCATGACTTCCTTGCTCTGTGCGCCTTTTTGAGGCGACCAACCTAACGAGATTGAGTTGACTGAAGGTGATTGCAAGATAAGGTTTTGATGATAGGTAGGTTGATACTGATGTGTTTAGGTGGAACAAATGTTGCATGCAGATTAAATGGAGAGGAAGGCAGCAGTCAGGATGGAAGACCTGTCTATGGGGTGGCATTCTTTGTGGCCTACTTGAGATGAAAGTGAGAATTTGTTAGGTGCCAAGGTGAAGACGAAGGTGAAAGTCAAGGTGGTGAATGATGTGAGAAGAAAGCGAGATGCAACACTTCTGGAGTTCCAACAATGGTTGAGTATCAAGTTGAATGGGAAAAGTGTATGGCTAGCATGATTCACTGTTCTTTGAACCAGGGACAAATACAAGGCTGCGAGAGGGTTTGTGCTATAGACATCTGGGCGCATCGCATCCAGTCACTGTACGTGGTATGATATTTGTAGCATCTGGCTGGACTTTGCAGATAGTTGAAAATGTGGAGAAGAGTTGATCAGTCACTCACGATGGGCGTTGCTTAGGTGTTGTGCCGCCACGTCTAATGGTATCATTTACAGATCATCATGGTCTATGTCTACCCGACACCTGCTCATTAGTTGCCAGAACTTCCATCCCTTCACATCCGCTCGCGTCTACGCGGTGCTGCCCGGATAATATCGTCGACTCGAAGGAGAAGCTGGAAGCTGTTAGCGAAGTCCACCCATGGGGGGCGTTTGAATTGTCTCTTACCTCTGCAGCCTCGCTGGCGGATGACACAACGGCCTTTTTCAACTTGTAACTCTCAATAACACCCAAATCTCGCATGTCCGCAATTCCACCGCCAGGCGTCATCAGGTCCAGACCATAGGTAGTGAGCCCATCGTAGATAGCTTTCCGAAGTCGGGCAACAAGATCCCCAGAATCCAAGCCGGCATTGTCCGCCAAAATTGTAGGCAGCTGTCTTAGGGCAATAGCAAAGCTGGAAACGGCCATTTGTCGTTTTCCTTCAACGCGGGTTGCAGCCCCCTCGACGGCCTTGGCCATGACCATCTCAGCGCAACCACCGCCTAGAGTAGTCCTAGGCTCCTTTACAGTCTGAGAGAGAACTGCTAGGGCATCGTGCAAGCTTCGCTCTGCCTCATCGAGGAGCTGCTCTGTCGCACCCCTTAGCACAATCGTACACGCTTCGCCTGCAGAAACACCAGAGAACTTTATGAGAGTATCCTCGCCGATGATAACCTCCTCGATTAGGTCGCAGTGACCCAGCTTGATCTGCTCGGGGTGGTCGAAAGTAGACGCAATCTCGCCTCCAGTGACCAAGGCCAAGCGTTCGATTCCATCAAAGTCCGCATGCTCGATCGACATGATGCCAGCATCAGTGAACAGCTGCTCAGGCCAGTTGTAGATAAGTTGGCGATTGATGAAGCAGTTGATGCCATGGGATTTGATCTTGTCAACTTTGGCCTTCATCTTTTCCTTTTCAGCCTTTTCTAGGTCAGCCAGCTTGCTGGTGGAGCTAACCTTTACTCGGGCTCCAAAAATCTTGACTTTATCGGTGTCCATCGAAGTGTTGGCCACTAGAATCTTTGCCTTCTCTAGCCTCTTGGGTTGGTTGACACCAATCTTCTTGTCTAAGATGAAGCCTTCATCAAGGTAAGAGTCACTGAGCTTGCCTCCAGCCTTTTTTATGATCTGGATGTGACTGAGGTCGGAAGAGTGCTTCAGCCGGAGCACAGCGTCGCAAGCTAGTTGGGCGAAGTGGTCTCGATCTTGGGCGAGGACCTTGGAGCTGAGTGTTGTGCGTGCTATTGCGAGCAAGTCTTGTCGGAAAGCCTCGGGGCTCTTGCTGTGATCAACTGCCGACTCTTCCAGTGCCTTGAGCGCCGCTCGGCTCGCTATTCTGTATCCTTCGATGATAGTCTGGGGGTGGATCTTCTTGTCAACCAGCTTCTCTGCCTCCCTGAGGAGCTCAGCAGCCAGGACGGCCACAGAGGTGGTCCCATCACCAACTTCGTCATCCTGAACTTTGGAGATGTTGACTAGCACCTTTGCGGCAGCGTTATCGAGGGCGATCGATTTGAGAATGGTGGCACCATCGTTTGTAACCATGATTTCTGCGGTAGACCTGCGACAGTGTCAAAGGGGTAGATGAATCATGGGCACTAGGGAACGTACGCTGACTGCAGAATCTTGTCCATACCCTTAGGACCAAGGGTGCTCTTTACGAGGTCGCCAACAGCAATGGCTCCCACGAAAGCTGCGAGACGCGCATTCTCACCCTTCTCCTCTGTGGTGCCCTCCTCAAAAATCTGGGTTGGCTGGAAAGACTGAGTTGCAAACATTAGTTCACCTAACCATCCAGAGCACCAAGCGCCGGGCGCAGTGACATACCATGACGGGCGATGTAGCAGTATACGACGAGCCAAGAAAGAAGGGTTTGTCGTCGTTTAATGCTTCAGCCTTGGAGTAGTTGCAGCCTTTTTTTCTGAAGCTCCTACTTACGTAGCATCCCTCCCCCGCCAATTATTCAGATTACACGTGACTTGCCCCGCGGTCGGGAAATTTTCGGCAGAGGAAGATCGCTTCTCCGTCGCGCACACTTTGTAGAAAGTTGAGAACACCAAATTTGTGCTCCATCAGATCGGCCACCGCAAAGATTCCCCACGATCACGTTTTCCGAGCACGCATTTCGCGGTCAAATCCCTGCGTTGCTTTGAAGGCCATCTCACACGCAGATCGGATTCTTCATCTCGCTTTCGCGCCTCGAAAAACTCAAATAACAGCGCTGTTCGCCAGAAAAGAGAGCGGGGCAATTTTTCTGCACCCCTCCTTTCACCATCAAACTCGCCCATCATGGCGCCCTCGTTCGACCACCTGCGCGAAGCCGACCTCGACGATGACGAGTTCAACGAGGATGATATCGACACTTCAGATCTGCGAGAGAGGTTTGAAGTGCAGTTGGAGCAGGGTTACGATAGTTTTGTGGTCATCGACGGCCTACCCCAGGTCACGGAGGAGCAGAAGCCTAAGCTGGTCAAGTTTTTGCTGCGAAAGCTGAACTCCGTCGGAAAGACGCGGGAGGACTTGATTCACATGCCCATGGGAGAAGATGGCAAGTCTCTTCGGTAAGAATTAGCTGAGAGCTTTCGCTGTCGACATACATCTGATATACTACCTAGTTTTGCATTCGTCGAGTACTCGTCGCCTGCCGAGGCCGCTGCAGCCACACGCCAGTTGGACTTAGTCCCCCTTGACAAGAAGCACACCCTGCGCGTCAACAAGATGACTGACATCGAGCGGTATGGACGAGAAGGCCGAGTCGACGAGACCTACCAACCCCCGCACATTGACGAGTTCACCGAGAAGGAGCATTTGCGGTGGTTCCTCAAGGATCCTTCTGGCCGTGGTCGAGACCAGTTTATCATGTACCGAGGTGACAACGTTGGCGTTTACTGGAACAACGAGAAGGACCAGCCTGAAAGCATCGTTGATCGTCAGCACTGGACTGAAACCTTTGTTCAGTGGTCACCTTTAGGCACCTACCTAACGTCCGTACATGCACAAGGTGTTCAGCTCTGGGGAGGTGCATCATGGTCAAGACAGGCCCGCTTCGCTCATCCCTTTGTCAACCTTGTCGCTTTCTCTCCTCATGAGAAGTACCTTGTGACTTGGTCTAACAGGCCAATCTCAATTCCGGATGAGGGTCACCCAGCCTTGTCCATTGATGACGATGGGAAGAATTATGTCATCTGGGATATCGCTACCGCGACGCCTCTTCGATCTTTCGCCAATCTAGACACTCCCAAGGCCGAGGATGGTAAACCACCTCCCAAGCTGCAGTGGCCTGCTTTCAAGTGGTCGTCGGACGACAAGTACGTCGCTCGATTGACGCAGGGCTCCTCTATTTCCGTCTACGAGCTCCCTCGCATGAATCTTCTCGATAAGACCTCCATCAAGATCGAGGGTGTGGTGGATTTCGACTGGGCGCCTGCAACCCCGCGCCGAGAAGGTGTCAAGACGTACGAGCAACTATTCTGCTACTGGACTCCTGAGATCGGTAGCAACCCTGCAAAGGTCGGGCTGATGAGCATCCCGTCGAAGGAGATTATTAGAACCCTCAACCTCTTCAGCGTCAGTGATGCCAAACTTCATTGGCAGTCTGAGGCGGCGTATCTCTGTGTAAAGGTTGATCGTCACTCCAAGTCAAAGAAGTCACAGGCAACAACATTGGAGATTTTCCGTATCAAGGAGAAGGGCGTGCCTGTCGAGGTTGTTGACACCATCAAGGACACAGTCATCAATTTTGCTTGGGAGCCCAAGGGTGACCGATTTGCCATAATCACGACCACAGAACCAGTCGGAGTCACAGCAGTCCCTCCCAAGACCTCCGTGTCATTCTTCTGCCCCGAAAAAGCCAAGGGTCAATACGCCGGTAACTTCAAGCATCTCCGAACCCTTGACAAGAAGAACAGCAACGCCATTTACTGGTCACCACGAGGACGGTTTGTGGTAATTGCCACCATCCACAACACGCAAAGCTCGGACCTTGATTTCTTTGATCTTGACTTCGAGGGTGAGAAGCCTGAGTCCGACAAAGATCTCACAGCAAACCTTCAGCTCATGAACACGGCCGACCACTACGGTGTGACAGACGTCGAGTGGGATCCTTCAGGCCGATTCGTTGCCACGTGGGCCTCTGTTTGGAAGCACTCGGTAAGTACCAAATATGTACAAACAATAACCTGCATTCTAACTTGAAATAGATGGAAAACGGATATCACATTTACGACTTCAGAGGTGAAGCTTTGCGGGAGGAACCCATTGAAAAGTTCAAGCAGTTCCAGTGGCGACCTCGACCACCGACTCTCCTCACTAAGGAGGAGCAGAAGCAGATTCGTAAGAACCTTCGAGAGTATAGCCGTGTCTTTGAGCAGGAAGATGCCGATCGGGGCGCGTCAGCAGACTTGGCTGTTGTGGAAGCTCGTCGTCGCATGCTCGAGGAATGGCACTCTTGGCGCGAGAGTATTGAGGCAGAGTCGTTGGAAGAGCGAGAAGCGCTTGGTCTGCCAGCTGATCCTCACGCTGCTCTCCTAGAAGCCAAGACGAAGGCGATGGTGGGAGGTAACACAGAGCAAGAGCGGGTGATCGAGGAGATCGTGGAAGAGGTGCTAGAGGAGAGTGAGGAGGTGCTCGGTTAGATTGTCTTCCCTAGTCTTGCATTGGCAAGGAGTGATTTGCTTGTACTGGTAGAAAAATTGGTCAGGGCGAGGGTCACATAATGAAATTTCCGATTTCTACTTCACATGCGACTCTCGCCAAGTCAGGACTCCCATCGTAGTCTGTTCTCAGCGAATGCAAATAGCCAAAGCGCTGGCCCGTATCAATTGCCACCCAAGATATTTTGAAGAACACATTGAGGAACGCATTTCGAACATAGTTGTCATGTTTAAGTCTTTTCCTTGTACCATCTCGTAACTCTCTCTCCATTGAAGGAATGAGTATCGCTCCAAGGATGTCCCTTGTCAATAGCTTCGTGCCTTTCCGCACTCGCAACACCTTGCCCTTGATTAGCCAAATTGCCGGGACATCTAACCATCGCGCCCAAGATCTTCAAAACCTCTGCCAGTTATTGAACAGGCAAAACATCTTAATGTTGTCAATAGATGATTGATCCATAAGCACTTTGACACTACCAAGGGCGAAGTCATGGTCTTCAATAAGATTTTTAGCCCCGAATGTATGGTTGTTTAGATCACTAGCCTATTGTGCCTCTATATAGAAACCAACTCCAAGCAATCTAATATTTCGTTGATGACAATATGTCCCTTTAGGCTTATGGCTGGTCTTGAGTTGTTCATAGTCGAGTTCTATAGTCTTGTTTCTAAGCAAAGGTAGCAATGCAAATTCGGGATTAAGCTTTAGCTCGAGGATAACATAGACTAAACAGAAGAGATTGAGTATAAATTATATGCAAAGCGCGGCCTCATTATATTCCTAGATGCCATGCCCCTGCCCGATGGGGAAAGCGATAATAATACAAAATGGAACGCGATAGACACTAAACTCTCCTTATCATTCCAGCGATATTAAATGACTGCAGGCTTAGAGACATGGCCTAAGATATATTATAAAACCCATTGAGATATCCGCTAGCAAACGAGGTATCTCTTTGGGCCACCGGATCCAAGACCTTGACTATGTTTATGCCACATGGCAATGCCGCTAGAAATGGTCCAGAAGACGCAACACATATCGGGGAGTCAGAGCGCAATAACCATCATAGACACTTGAGCTACCACGACTGAGGCCGCCTGGGGCCATCAAGAGGAACTTGGCCTGCAAGAAACCATCGCCAGATATTCTTAAAGGATTCAAGTTTATAGGCTTATCTACAACGCCAGACGAGCCTTTGGTATGGTGAAGCAAAAGAACGCTTTCGGCAAACTCGGCACTTTCATACTCTTGAGTCCTACCTTTGTCTGTTTGACTACTTCCCCGGCGACTCTTGGATGCTTGTGTGTCTCTCTTCGGTAGCCTCACTACCTCCCCCCCTAGCGCTTGACATTCGGGTAGAATCTTCCACCCTATCTGCGCTAGCCAGGCTTGAACGTGTTTCGCTCCTTAGATTTTCTAGATCAGGCTCTTTCTTAGATGTTCTAATACCAGATGGCAGTCCCAGCGATCCAATTATACGCTGCGTCAGGTTCCGCACATCGAAGCCAGGGGCACTATCATAGACCCGATAGTACACTGCTATCACGGTTTTTGCATACAGCAACGCCATAACAGTAACAAATAGAGCAACGACGGCCGTGACTACCATACTAGTCAATGTTCGGGCTCCAGGAGCTTCACTCATACTGTATATACCCGTCGCGAAACCTAAGGGCAGAAACACGACCGTCACATAAGTGAAGCGCGTAATGTCGTCGGCGCGTTGTTGATCTAGATCGCTGCGGATGGCCTCTAACTTCTTCATGAGCGAATCATTGAAGTTTGAGATCTTAGTGTGACCGCGTCGGAGCTCTTGTACGCTGTGTTCGTTTAAGATTCGTAACTTTGAGATGACGCCCCGGTATCTACTTTCGTCATTGAAAGTCCACCGCGGCCGCTCTGCCTGACGTTCCTTTTCTCGATTTTGCCAGAGCTCAATCTTTGCTAGATTCTCCGTCAGATCTGCTTCAACAGTTTGCAGAATCTCTTGAAACTTTTGAACGCGCCTGGCAGTCGTGAGAAATGATCTGTGGGCTGCATTTTGATGAGATGCGTTCTGCCGTTGACTTCCTGGTACGTTTTTCCAAACAACCGAATCAACCTTTTCCCGAATCTGATCAGTACACTCCTGCATCCGACGTATGGTTCTCTGGAATAGAAGGAGTTCCAAAACTCTGCGCTGTCTCCAGGGAGCTTTCCTCCCAGTAGCATTGTCGAACTGGCTAGGTTGAAGAAACTTTCTCACTTCTTCCTCGATGCCTTCCTCCGTCCTCTCGTTTCCCGGGTCGCACTCCAACAAGTAACAGGTCCAATAGCGGTCGAAAAAGTCTCCGTCAAAACGAAAGCTCATGACAACTCTTGAGAGTCCCTCTATAATCCCCTCGTCGTTGTCCAATACTGGGGACTCTAAGAAGGGTTCCTTGCGTTGATTCGTCGATTTACTACTGTCATTGGACTTGTCGGGCTCAAGACAACGGAAGGACACATGAAATTCCGTCGTCCACCTGTTCATCTCCGCCGCCGTTTCTTCCGA
Source organism: Nectriaceae sp. PG4201 (assembly GCA_023628695.1). Classification (NCBI taxonomy): domain Eukaryota; kingdom Fungi; phylum Ascomycota; class Sordariomycetes; order Hypocreales; family Nectriaceae; species Nectriaceae sp. PG4201. The sequence goes on from JAMAKE010000001.1 coordinate 121,049, forward strand.
GAAAAATTTGTCGTATGACAGGTGTCTTTTCAAGAAGGCATAAAGTCCTACCGCTTCTGGGAAACTCTGATGACGGATCTTGTTCGCACGCGGATCTACAGAGAACAAAGCACAGAACCTCTTCTTGGCCTTCTGGGGAGTCCGTCCGCTTAACAATATAGCCCTAAGATCCTGGTACTTGGATATCCTTGTCATCAGATCATTCAAGTCCGGTACCCTTTTCTTCGAGTTTTTGGATCTGGGGACATCAATCACGACTCCTCGCGTTTTTTCTTCCATCCATTGAACTTTCATAAATTCCATGAAGATGGAATGCAGCTGGTCCGTTTCAGACTCAGTCAGTTGCAGAAAGGCTTTCTCGTCCACCGGAGACTGCCGCCCAAAAAAGGCCGGTTCATTATAAAGCCACTCGTCCAGGAGTTCCACAATATTTTTCTGGTCCACAACATTGTTGAAAGGGAAGGATCGTTTCATCGAATGGATGACTGGGTTGGTAGACCCTTTTCCTTCCATCTGATACTCCAAGAGCTCCTTGAGAGATTTCCAGAACTCGGGATCTGATGGTGGTACGGATTTGTACTCATTCGACCCAGACTTGAGAGGTAGTTCGGTGCTTTTCGTTTGTGTAGCACGGTCCTCACTCCTCGGGGAGCTAGAGTAGCTCCAAAGAAGATATGGAATTTCGAAAGTGGTACCCCAGTATGTATCCCGCATATCCTCGGAATCATATACGGTAGGTCCATTATTCAAGTCCAACTGTCCCGGGAAGAGCCCGTTTGACCAGGTGCTTTGAAATAAAACTGACCTGGCGTGCGCATACATTTCTCCTACTGAGCGTAGATTCATGCGCTTCCCATTCTGAGCCATAATGATAGACAATGCGAACCGTAACGGCTCATCCCAATTCGTGTCATCGTTATCTTCATGTAAAATCTGGCAGTCCACTGTATTTCTCCAAACATCGACCTTGTTCTGCCAGATATCGTCACTCTTCTCAGCCCCAGCCTTATCAAATAATCCCTGATCCATTGCATGAAACAGTGCAGCATCCCTATTGCGGAGAAGAAAGCGATTTTGGGCAGGGCTTCGGGATACGGCAATCATGCGCTTTTTTGATACGGGATTCTCGGTGGTGAATCGCTTCAAGATTTGGTTCTGAAGGTGGGCGGATGTATAGCCCCTTTTCTTCTGGGATTTCTTTCTATATCGACCGGTATCTTGTTCGCTCTCGCTCTCACTCTCGGCATCAATGAGAACTGATAGCTGGGATTGCATGCCCAGGCACTCTACGGATTTGATTGCTCGCCAGATTAAGACATGGTCGGTGAAGTAGAAGTTGTGGGTAGGCTCGTCTTTGTAACGAGGGAAAGCGTAGCATCCCAGCTTGTTTCTTTTGTCAAGGCCCTGAATCCAAACCTGAACAGCATCTTTCATAGCCTTAGGGGGTTTCCAATCCTTATCTAAGGTATGGAAGTCCCCAGCCTTGATGATGTGAAAAGGGATGTCAACGAGGGCCTTGTGAGGAAGATATTCATTGTCTTCCCATTCGCGGATCTCTTCACCATTGACCCAGTAATTAGGAGAGAAAGGGTCCTCTGGTTCAGGCCTTTTAGCTTTCTTGAAGAGCCATTCCAAATGGCCTCGACAGACGGCATCGATACGTTGCGATATTGTGCAAACATAACATTTTGAAGTTAGGGACTCGCATGAGTGGTCAGCCTCTTTTTTCGACTTGAAATATCCCAATGCCAGAAGCAAAAACTGGAAGCAGTAGCTGAATGTATTAGCGAATCGACGAGGATCAATAGCGTCCTTGAACTCACAAGCTCGCTGCCGTTGCAACTCGATGGCCGTCAACATCCCCACATGTGAGGGCAATAGCAGGAATATCGCTGGTGTCATTTTTTGCTCTGACAGGGATACTGCAAACCGACAGAATATGCTCCAAGTTTCGCCTCAGAATTCGATCTAGTGTTGAATCGCCGGTAAACTCGTGCTCTTCATAAGTATCTTGGTGAATTCGTTGAATGGCTGCGCGCAAATCCTCCCCGGTGAGACTGACACGAACGGCTTCGTGTTTGTAGGAAATAAACTCCAGTGAATAGGCAAGGGTAAACTTGAAGCTTTCGTTCTTTTCAAGGTAACCCAGTGCTTCCTCGTTCCATACTATCTTGTAGTTGTTGTCTTGCTTCTCGAATTTTTGAAAATACTCGCCGTGATATGGGGAAATACATAAGGCGACTTCCGTATCAGAATCGATCTTGTGCGATCGTGTGAGGCTTTTGCCTTTCGCCATAATCCTTGTCTTGTACGTAGGATCCATTGGGCCCACGTCGTTGAACTTATTCTCTGGATTGATGAAGTCAAGATTTCGAATGAGCAGGTCGGCCGTCATTGATATCTCAGGAGGATTGCGATTCCCAGGCTTCTTGAATATGAATTCGTAGGTTTGGAAAATGGTACCCTTGGATGCAACAAACTGAATATTAACGTCAAATGCCCCTGCATCAATGGTGAAAAGCGGCCAGCGGTCGTGAATAAACTCGGCAGATAAATTGTCGGCGCTGGACCCTGAGAGATCAAGCGCAGGATCGATCCCCGAACTCTCGCTAGGGTCGGTAGCTGTGGAAATGAGCGTGGTGATGCGATCAACAACGCAATAAGGCTCTGGGATAGATGCATGATCAACGCAATAGCCAACCCTCTGGTCATTGAAATGCCGACTGATTCGCAGTAAGCGCCCAGAGGGGCTTACGCTTGCTGTGACCCCAGCCTCTCCGAATGAGTAGATGGACTTTCTGTTCTGGGTTTCCATGGATGTATCAGCCAACTCGATCACGATACACGATCAATTTGGAGTCAAGGTTTCAGCAGCTCGCAGAAGCGATTAGGAAGAAAAGTTTGCATTTTCACTTGTTTCTTTGGGCCACAACTATGTGATTAGGTTGGCTCGACAGGGGTCTACAGATGGAGAGCTGATGAAGAGCTGAACCAAGGCTAATCTTACACCGGAACGTAAAAGTGGCCACCTGAGCCGACCCAGATCTTAAGGATAGAGCCAGCTAAAAACCTCATTAGATAGAAGAATCAAGAGTTCCGACGACTGTCAGAGATATCACGTATACTGAGCCGTGAGCGCGCAATGCTGGACAAGTACAGCGACAGGGCAACTCGTTTATTTTCCCACACTTCCCCTAAAGCTTCAGTAAGTTCCAACCCATTTAGTAACTAGTAGAAAATTAGACAGTGTCTCATAATTTTGGTTAGAGCCTTGGAATATGTGAATTCTGTCTGGAGATCAGAAGGTACTACATAGTAAAGCCGGTCGCATTTGACGAGGCATGCACATGGCTGGCTGAAGTTTCCATATTTAAACAAGAATGAGCGCTCCGTTGTTCCAAAAAAAAAAAAAAAAACAATAGTCGCATGAAATATGGCTTGTCTAGAACGCTGCAGGGCTTAAATTGAACTTTTGAGTTGCACCTCAGCTTGCCACCACACCAACCAAGCGGGGTCTGATTCCGACGATGCCATTGGCGACAGGATGTGCATCCCAGAAACGCGTCAATGACCGTCAATCAAGGATGTACTCGAGGCAGGATTGAGGATGTAATGGCCTGTGGCCATAGTCCTGGGAGCACCAGCGTTGCGTCACGGAACGATGGTCTGCGATGTCAATCTCAAGACAGCAGGCTTAAGTCTGCCGTATTGTCCACTCATGGGTACTGGTTTAACTACCAGCGGTTTCTATTACCGGACGTTTTCCCCTAGGTGGGTCCTCTTTGAAAGGGAGCAGGATGGCTGCTCAAGCTGTTCGATGTTACCCTTAACATTGAACGGTAACACTGTACTTAACACTGTACAACATACTGAGTGTCCTCAATGCATGCGGGGAGGCCTCAGAAGCTGAAAAGGATCCCTGTGGCTAGGCACAACGTGAGTCCAATAGGATTGCCGAGTAATGGGATGTCTGCCACGTCGATCGCAAAGCGTTACCGTGCTGGAGCGGGTGAGGAGAGGGGAAAAGACTACCCAACCATACAACAGATGTTCAAGGCGGTTGGGCTTAGAGTTATTTATTGCCTTCCTCCAATCGCTTCTTTTGTTTGGTAAAGCCCTCTATAGCTTTTCTATAATAAGCATAGTCGCCGCCAGTTGCTTAACGGGTTTACCCGGCGATGGCTAAAACGTGCACAAGAGCCGGTTCTGCGGGGAATAGTTGCTTATGATATCCACTGTTCGATGGTTATAAACTAACTTAGTCTAGACTCACACTCAGGCAAATAAATAGCTGGCCTCTTCTGGCTTTTTAGCAACACAGACATGTTGCCTGAGGGCGTACAGACGCCCATCGACGTATGCACAACGTATCCACTGTTTAATGGTTAGAGTCCGATCTCGAACCAACCCTATCAAAATGATAATGATCCTCTGTTCTCTACCCAGTCGCATGGACTTGCAAGCACCTGCGTGATGTTAAGATTGATTAGCTCGTTTGGGGGCCCAACTGCACAGGAAGGGTGGTCTTCAAACGTGGCTTTGTTGACATGCTCTGACTGATTCTTTGCTCGGGTTCGGGGACACTTCCTGCAGGAACCCCGCATCCCCAGCCGACGTATAAGTTATATTTCGCCTGCTGGCAGCAGCTTCGCTTCCACTTTTCCTTCCTATTGATATAAGATTCGACATATAGCATACAACTTGCAATGGAAGCGTACCAGGCAACCCCCGAAATACAGGTGGATGATGACGCCCGATCAGATTCTGCCTTCAGCGGCGACGCCTCGTCCACAAGTAACTCGCTCACCAGTAGTGTGATGAAGTATCAGTGGAAGCACGGGCGGCGATACCACAGCTACCAAGCGGGACGCTACAGTTTCCCTAACGACGATACGGAGCAGGACCGCCTTGATATGATTCATCACATCTTTTATCGCTTGCTTAAAGATCGTCTCTATCTAGCCCCAATTGAACCCGAAGGGCTCAACATCCTCGATATTGGTACCGGAACTGGTATTTGGGCGATTCAGTTTGGTGATGAGCATCCTTCCTCTACGATAGTGGGAAATTATCTTAGCCCAATTCAGCCAGAATAGGTTCCCCCTAACGTCAAGTTTGTTATTGACGATGTCGAGATAGATTGGGTAGAGCCTAAAACTAAGCGATTACCGCTTCCTCCTATTATAAATACAATCTATTTATCATAAAAGGTCCTTTCTTCGCGCCGACAGCCTCACATTAAAAAGAATCCCACAAACCCAGTTTCCTCTTTTTGCTTCCAAAATACCATTTCTATATCCTCCTCTCTATAAGACCTCCTTGGTCGTAAACGGAAGGCAAATTATATCCTTTTATGCTTCTGGTCGCATACGAATTAGCATCGATCCCATCCCTGAGATCTTGCCCCAGCTTTCATGGGCAGCCTTGATGTCATCGAAGTCCCAGATATGCCTGATTGGTGCTTGGACCCGACCCTCCTCAACTAGCTTCATCAGAGCGCGAAAGTCCGACTGGAAGTTGTTGTCATCTCTGGAAATAGAGTAGAGCCTAGTAGATTTATTGGACCATAGTGCGAGATTGCGCGCCAGCATCTTAATGATAAATGGATATGGTGATCTGGCCTTAGATCGTCCTTCTAAGGCAGATAAATTGCCGCCGTAGCCCACCAGGATACTCGGTTCTCTGCAGCTCAAGATAGAGTACGACTCATCCCAGCTCTCGAATCCGAGCGGATCAAAGACGGCGTGGGCACCACCAAGTTCAAGTATCTTAGCGATCCAGTCCTTATTGGTGTATACGAAAGGTGTGGCCCCGAGCTCCTTGAGGGCGGCGTGATTCCGCTCCGATGCCGTGCCATAGACGATAGCACCTTGCATCTGGCAGAGGGCCATGGTAGCAAACCCGACCGCACCGCTGAGACCGTGGACAAACACCCGCTGGCCCTTAGACACTTTGGCTGTACGCATAACCATGCTGAAGGCCGTGTTCCAGTCAAGAGCGAGCGCCGCGGCATGTTGGAGAGGGACACCATCGGGCACGGGAGTCAGATACTTTTCGGGGATGTTGATCATCTCGGCATCCGAGTCATAGACCGTCACGGCAGCTACCGCGTCCCCCGGTCGGTACCTTGTGGAGCCGGTGCCATTCTGCCGGACACGGCCGACGAAGCAGTAGCCCGGGGTTAATGGCGCAGCCCTTTGCATCGGGTACCAGCCCATGCGCATGTTGATATCGGCGCCGGAGAATCCAGCATAGATGATATCGACCTGAACCTCGTTCCTGGCGGGAGCCGGTATCTCGGTAGTGACGATTTTGAGGTTGGAGGAATCACCGAAGGCGGCGACAACAGCCTTGCGCATTATGGTAGGCATGGTGAAAATAGCTGGTGGCTATACAAAGAAGCCCTATTAGAACAGTCGTTTCAATATTTTGATGATGGCTTGTTTGACTTTCTATGGCAATTCATGTTCGTCCTTGCCTCAGCACGAAGCCATGCTCTTATAGTCTTCTTTCCCGACCGTCCTCACCAACCATTTCGTCACTTCACTCATCATCAGCGGCGGCGACAGGCTGGTCATTCGGCGCATCTCAGAAGGCTAGAAGGTATTCCATGACGTTGCGGCAATGGCGTCCGTCCGACTCGCCGACGATATGTTTGTCGATGCAACCGACCAGCTCACGCTTCAAACATGACGGAATGATTTCAACCCCCGTCCTGCGTCTTTTGGCTTCGACTTTGGCTGGATTTGTTCTTCCACATAACACGGGATCGTATTAAGCCGACTCGGTGGTGGTGTGATAATGGCGCTTAACCGCTTTAGGACACTGCGTCTGGTCACGGCGCCGGAGGAATTGTTGATGTAGACTCCAGCCGCGCGGCGTCGACATTGCCGAACCGCCGACTCGCCGACCACGCTGTCAGATTGATACTGTACATATGCCTTCTGAGTCGTTTCTAGATCATGGCGTCACTGCTGGGAGAAGGCAGCGATGGCCCATTGGAGAATCCAGGACATAGGTGAGCAGTATTGAGGGCTTAATCTTCCAGCACATGAGAAGTCTAGATCAGCCATATTAAAGAGTGTGTTACTTCCTCCTCTATCGTGATATAAACCTGTCTTCATTTTTGCGGTGGAATCTTCTATAAGACCGTTTATTAAGCTGTACATATTGCATCTTATATAAGTGATTATTGACTTGCTCACCTTGCTCTAGAATGTTCTCACCGACGCCAGAATTATCGACTGAAATCATCTTTCTCGAATGGAATTACGGAGCCCTCACCTGCCTGATCCATCACCAGCTCACTGTTTCTTCAACATGGAACCTCCTCGACGTTTGTATGGGCTGCGTTCAGCACATTACGTCTCGGAAGAAATAGCCTCCATCACCCATTTTTTCCTCAATCGCCCCCCGGCCCAGGATTCAATCGCCTCGATCCTGTCGTAGAGCAAATGGTTATCTCTGACTAAACTTGGTCCACAGGCCAATAGGTTCTCAATCTCCCTTTCCACCACCCGCAGCCCCAATTCCACGTCCCCGACATCCTCGGCCTCCTCACCCGGCCGGAGGACGACCCTGACACGCACCATCCACTCGGGTGTCTTGGGTACGCTGAGGATGTTAATCGCCAGCGTCCCGATAGACACCCGCCCCCTGGGCCTCTGGTGGCTAAACAACCGCACGTAGTCCGGGCCGAGCGAAAGAAACATATTCAGAAAAGAAGTGAGGCTGCATCCCCACCAAGCTACGCACCCCTGGCTCAACTCGTAATGTCCGAAGAAGCGGAGATCCGCCCGGAGGATGGGGATGTGTCCGGCCGGTGCGGGGAAGCACCGGGGCGTGGCGAAGAGGCGGCCTGTGTTCTCGACTATGAGGTCGAGATGGTAGTAGAGCTTGTCTTGCGATCGGAGCGTGGCGATGAGGGCCGAGATTTCGGAGCGGACTTGGCTGCTTACAACGAGAAGCCGACGGCTGGTGGTGTCGGCGATGGCATAGCTCACCGACTTGTAGCCAATATTGCCGTTGGGAGGGTTACGAACTCCGTAATGCTTGGTCCGGCAAGCTTCCGGGCCTGCGGGGCGGGGATCGGAGGAGAAGAGAATGAGGAAGTAGATTTGGTTGCGGAGCTCCAGGGGCAAGTGGAGCAGTGGAAACGTCGACACGACGGCCATCTCGGGCAGTGTGGGGGACAAGAGATTTTCTGTGTTGGTCTCTTTCCTGGTCAATCGCCAGGGAAGCAAGTGGAAACAAGGATATCGACGGGACAGGTCGCCGTTTTTAGATTCTGGAAGCTGGCTGACCTCCGTCTGTCAACGGGACGGCAGCCAAGTGGTCGATGGTGTGGCTGAGCTGGGCATTGGTACCTCAATTAGGGTATCGAGTCTCTGCTCAGACCACAGAGTTCGTCTCTTGATAGATAGCGGCGCGATTCGACATGGCATAGAGATATCCTCTATCCAAGTGCAGAGTGTGTTGATTATCCATCTCGACATCAACTGTCCTTGGCGAGGCTGTGCTAAAGGGGGTGATCCGTAGACAATCGGGTTGCTTTTTCGTTCACAATAACCTCAAATTCCTTCTCCTACAACCACCAATTTTGATGCCCTCCTGTTCGTCGGCGAAGCTGTGGCCATGTCCTTGCAGGGGAGCGCCATTCGATCATCGTTTCCGTAGCAGTGCAATCAGACAGAGGGTTTTGAGGCTTGAAAGAAGCTTTGCAGTTCACCCAACACAAAAATTGCGACATGTAATCAGGAACGTAAAAAGGTATTGATCCACGGCAGTCTAAGTTATACTGGTTGAAGAAGACCCGTTGAAAACCCAAAGACCCTTGCTACCTTGGTTAAACACAACTAAAATATTAAACAAACCTAATCTGGAGTATTCGTTGTTATCAATCTACTTGCTAGGCTATAGGGTAGTCTAACGATTATGAAATGTTGAACTTGCCACGAGTCAACCGGTAGCGCGCTCGCCTCGGTCCAGGCCGCTCAGCAAGGGAGGGACGGAAAGGAGAAGAAAGCAGCAAGCCCGTGCACAGACCATCTCGAATCTGACGTGCGAACTCAAGCCCAACCCACAAAAAAGGCCTCCCCAACACGACGCCAAACATGCACGCACTGTGCGAAAGTTACTACCAGCAAGAAAGGTAAGAGATGCACCTGGCAAGTAAGAGAATGATCAAGGTAGCATCGGATGATGTCGCCAAAGATAGCATAAGATGTCCCCAGGATACGCGAGAAGACTTTCCAATTAGAGTCTGCCCTGTCGATACTACAGAATAGGGGAAGCATATAAGGTAAGGTACTCAGAATTGGTGAAGTAACAGTGCGGATGGATGAGACCCCGCTTACTGTATACGTGCCTCTCCCCCTACCATTTACTGTCCGTGCCACACTCGCGCCCACAAGAAACATACTTTCCCAGCACTGAGTGGTGTCAGAGTGGCAGGGCAGGGCACAGGACTGAGGAAGGAGCGACACCCTGCCTCTCTGTGCCATCCAGACCAAACCTTAGCTCCCAACCATCCTGCCTCCCACCTTCGATCCTCCGGGCGTTACGATCTTGTCTTCTCATTTTTCGTCCGCCATCTCAACCACCGACTGCCGTTCTTTCTTTCTTTCTTTTAGGCTCAAATCGACTCGACTCCGCCAAGAGAACCAATCTCCCTCCGATCCGGATTCAGCGGCGTGACTTCATCCTGCATACACAGCGTAGCCGACCCCATCTCCGACCTCCGTCCCATCTGGTATGGGCATCGTTGCTCCACGACAGCTATCACCTAACGCAGCGACTTTGGATTCCATGTAATCTCCTACGCAATCTATCTCCACTCACGTCATGCTGCGACGACCTCCTGGCGAGGGACGTCGGTCCCAGCAACAAAAACTCCTGCTCGCCTTCGCCTTCTTTCTCCTTCCGTGGTTCCCGCTCGTCAACGCTCAGCAGCAGCATCGGCAAACACCCGAATCTCCTCTACCAAACCTCCATCGCCCCGGTGGCAGCAGCCAACAGCTCTCCGACGATGCCGCCGTTCATAATTGGGCTGCCACTCCCATCGAGGCAGCCGAGGCTTCCCGAGAGACAGCAGACAATCTCAAGAGATCGTCACTGTTGAAACAACGGCAGCAACAAGCCATCAATCGCAAGAATCGAAAGTACGAATATGACAACATCATCATCCCTGACGATGCGAGCGCCCTCGCAACTTTGGCTCCGGCTCAGTCCGTCCGAGCACCACACCCTTCACGACATCAGCGGCCCAGCAGCGTTCCTGCCTCTGGGCTCACCTCGCCGCAGAATGCGCGGAGTCTGAAGGATTGGGAAGTAGAAGACTTTGTTCTTCTGGCGACCGTCGATGGAGATCTCTATGCCAGCGACCGAAGGACTGGCAAAGAGCGTTGGCACCTCGAAGTGGATCAACCCATGGTTGAGACCAAACATCATCGCGCCAACCAATCCGTCCTCGACGACGACTACCATCCGGTCGATCATTACATCTGGGTTGTGGAACCCAACCGTGATGGAGGCCTTTATGTGTGGATACCCGACTCCAATGCCGGTCTTGTTCGAACCGGTTTCACTATGAAGAAGCTGGTCGAAGAGCTGGCCCCTTACGCAGATGAAGATCCTCCAGTCATCTATACTGGCGACAAGAAGACGACCATGGTCACCCTTGATGCAGCTACTGGTAGGGTCCTGAAATGGTTTGGCTCTGGCGGGTCTCATGTCAATGAGGCGGAAAGCTGTCTTCGACCCAACACCCTGTATGACTCGGAAAACGAGGAATGCAGTTCTACAGGGACTATCACTCTGGGGAGAACAGAATATACTGTTGGCATCCAGCGGCGGGATGGTCGTCCGATTGCGACTCTCAAGTACACCGAATGGACACCCAATAACTTTGACAACGACCTCTATCAACAACACCATACCTCGCTCGACAGCTGGTACATTACCAGTCAACATGATGGTCGACTCTATGCCTTTGACTACGCTCGCTCACGAACCCCTGCACCACGCTTTGGTGAGACCTTCTCAGCTCCTGTTGCTCGCGTTTTCGATGTCTGTCGACCGTGGGACGCTACGTCGGACAGCAACCCAGACCTTATCGTTCTTCCTCAACCTCCAATGCCTTCGCAAGATGAGACAATCGCTCGGATGCGAAGCAATAGCATTTTTCTTAATCAGACAAGATCCGGGAGTTGGTACGCCATGTCTGGTCGCGCATATCCACTCATTATCGATGCTCCTGCCGCTCAACTTTCTCGCCCTGAGTGGTGGGATATGGAGCCACCTTGGGACACAATTAGTCAAGCTAGGTTGTCAAAGGCCTTGGTAGGAACTCATTTCTTAGAGAGCCTTCCAGGCACAAACCATCAACCAGCGACGCTCCCGGGTGGAAGCTTCGCTGATGAATATGAAGACTTGGACAATGAATCCCTTCGAAAAGTGCCCATGCCAATCGACGACGAGCCAAACATAATGACAAAGGTCAAATCATTACCTCAAGGCGCCGCAAACAGTGTGATAGAATTCATTAGCAACCCAATTCTTATCATCATCTGTGTCCTCACGTTGGTGTACAACGAGAAGAACATCCGGCAAGCCATTATCCGTATGAGGAATAGAGGGTTTGTGAATCAGCTGCAGCACTACTTTGCTCCTGACCCCTTGAGTGATGGATCAGTGGGACATGAAGAGAGCGACAACGAGGAGTTGACCTCGCCGCTACCTAAAGAGGTAGTTATAGAGGTGAACCTAGCCAACGATGCAGCTGTGAAAGGTGTTGAGGAGGAAAGCACACTGCAAGCCCCCAAACCTCAGAACAACGCCCTTGTTGCTCCAAAGAATTTGGGACCTACGGAAGTAAAGAGACCCTCGACACCTATTGCACAAAAGCAGTTGAACACCGACGCGATAGAGCTCACACCGGCGGAGGACGCCCAGCCTCTCAATGTTAATCTTGGTCCAAATGATCCAGCCCCAGAGAAGAAGAAAAAGGCACATAGAGGCCGTCGTGGAGGTATCAAGCATCGCAAAAAAGGGGCTCAAGAACAGGCACAAAACCGTGACGACGAGACCCTTGCCTCTTCTGACGAAGCAGTTGGCAATGCTAATAACAAAAATGGCGACCGCACCCCTGACAGGGCTGATGCTGAAGCACTCACGCAAGAGGTGGCAACCGAGAAGGAGTCGGTTGTTAAAGTAGGCAACATCGAGGTATACCACGATCAGCAGCTCGGCACTGGTAGCAACGGCACAATAGTGTATGCCGGCAAATTTGATGGCCGAGAAGTTGCAATTAAGGCAATGCTGGTTAAGTTTTACGATGTTGCTTCGCAGGAAACAAAGTTACTGAGGGAGAGTGACGATCATTCAAACGGTAAGCCCCCTTGGATCCCCCTCGCAGTTTTTGAGCTAACGAATGTAGTTATTCGGTATTATTCGCAACAGCGGTCGAACCACTTTCTTTATATTGCCTTGGAACGATGTGCTGCTTCATTGGCTGATGTCATCGAAAGACCGCAATCCTTCCTAGAGCTGGCCAACGCTGGGAGACGAGACCTTCCCAACATTCTGTACCAAATCACCAATGGAATTAGCCATCTACACAGTCTCCGCATTGTTCATCGAGACCTCAAGCCACAAAACATCCTCGTCAACATGGGCAAGGACGGCAGGCCCCGTATGCTGGTGTCTGACTTTGGTCTTTGTAAAAAGCTCGAGAATGACCAATCCTCATTTGGTGCAACTACCGGTCGGGCAGCAGGAACCTCTGGCTGGCGCGCCCCTGAGCTTCTACTTGACGATGATGCGAGGGATGCTGGAAAGGAGCCGAGCATGCATAGCGGTTCTGGTTCTGTCCTGGTTATGGACGCTACCATGTCCAACCGTCGTGCTACTCGCGCCATTGACATATTCTCTCTTGGTTTGGTCTTCTTCTATGTCTTGACCAACGGCTCTCATCCCTTCGACTGTGGGGATAGATATATGCGAGAAGTCAACATTCGCAAGGGCAACTACAATCTCCGAGCCCTGGACTCATTGGGCGAGTTTGCTTACGAGGCTGAGGATCTCATTGCGTCAATGCTTCAGGCAGATCCGAAGAAGCGGCCGTCTGCCAAAGAAATTATGTCCCATCCTTTCTTTTGGTCTGCCAAAAAGAGACTGGCCTTTCTTTGTGATGTATCGGACCATTTTGAGAAGGAACCTAGAGATCCCCCATCGGACGCACTCGCCGAGCTTGAGAGTTTTGCTCCAAGGGTCACGAAAGGTGACTTCCTTCGAGCTCTACCCCGGGATTTTGTTGATTCTCTCGGGAAACAACGGAAGTACACAGGTTCCAGATTATTGGACTTGCTTCGTGCCTTGCGGAACAAGCGTAATCATTACGAAGACATGCCGGATAGCTTAAAGAAGAGCATAGGGGCATTGCCTGATGGCTACCTGGCATTCTGGTCGGTACGATTTCCTATGTTATTGCTAGTGTGCTGGACTGTAGTGCACAACGTTGGATGGGTGGAGACGGATAGGTTTAGGGAGTACTATGAGCCCGCTCTGCTGTGAAGTCTCCGAAGTGAAATGATGGATGGAATTGCAGCGGAAACGACACTCGCTAATCATCTTGGTTATGCCATGACGAGCCGGTCTTTCTGGTATTGGGAATGGGTTTTCTGGATGTATGTACGGCAGGTTCTGAACTGGCGTTTTCTATCGGGTAAACGTAAACTATATCTGAATATTTGGAGAGACGTACTGTAACAGAATCTGTCACGCGTCGCTACTTGGCTTGCTAATCACCCCGTACATCTACGTGTAACTGCAGATTGAAATGGCATATAGTTACAAGGTCACGTCTCAGTCAGCTGCTATAAAACTCGGTCGGGCCTCACTTGAAAGCTACAGGGTGGTGTGGCCGGCCTAGAGATCCCGGCGTGGAGCCAGCAATGTAGCGACAGGGTGAGTTGAGTATTTGGTTAATGACTGAGTTGGTTGGCTCGCTGCCTGAAAAATTACTTGGGAAAGCCATGTTACACATTCTATCATTACCCTCACTACAGTAGCACTCAATCTGGTAATGGCTTAGACTACTAGATAACAGCCATAAAAACGAATGGAGCAGCGCCAGGAACGGACCGTCCCCTTTGACAACAATGTGGAATTCGCGCTCCCTCAAACTACAGTCTTGGAGTTTTGAAATATTCTATGTAATGCTGAGCAGCTCACAGTAACGTGTCAGGTGGTATATGCATCCTAAATAAACCAATTATGTTGGAAATAACATACGCAGGCGCTTCACAGCCTCGTTAACCCCTCATCTACTTACGACATTCAGGCAAGATTGAAGACCTGTTATCAACAATGGATTACTCGTAACGGAAGAAGTACATGGGTTTACCCGCCTGACCACGATGGAGGGACTCAGTGTTACTGCCAACGTCATCGCAGTCGTTGAGTTGTCCGCCAATGTGATCAAACATATTGTGCAATATGCCCAGGACGTCAAAAACGCCAAAGCCGACAAGGCGCGATTGTCCCGAGAAGCAACGCGCCTGCGTTTAGCATTGAAGAATGCTGAAGATTTACTAAATGGCCCGCAGGGTGCAAGGCTCAAGCGTTCTAGGGCACTCTTGGTCGCAACGGGAAACAGCGAGGCCCAACTCCGACGGTTAGACGAACTGCTTGTCTCTGGGCAGACAGCCAAACCCGGGACACAGGCGCGCTTAAATGCTATGCGATGGCCGTTTCAAAGCAAGGAGGTTGAAACACTTATCTACCACCTCAGTCGGTGCACTGGGGCCATCTCTTCAGCCTTGCAAGTTGACCAGACGTCAGTCTTGATACCCTCCAGCATGTGATGCACTAGACTAATGAGGTTCCAGCGCAATCATTCTTGACATCAACCAGAGAGCCGTTCTCGACCGACTCCCTATCGCCAAAGGGGCAAGCTATGACTCTCGAGACGAGGAACATAACCCGACCTGCCTGCAACACACGCGTACCGACCTCCTTCAACAAATACATGATTGGGCTAATGACCCTGATTCCAAGGCTATTTTTTGGTTTAACGACATGGCTGGTACGGGAAAGTCTACGATAGCCCGTACAGCTGCTCGGTCCTTTGAGAGCTCACGCCGTCTTGGTGCCAGCTTCATCTTCAAACGGGGAGAGGCTGACCGCGGAAGCTTAGCTAACTTTTTCACAACGCTCGCAGCCCAGCTGGCCGAGAGAGAACCTGCTATCGCTGCACATATCAAGGCTGCTATGAATGCTGATCCTCATATATCGCTGGAAAGGCAGTACGATAGCAGTTTGACAAGCTTATCATGCAGCCGCTGGAAAACACCGCTCACGATGGTCAATCATCAGCGCTCTTGGTGATTATTGTTGACGCCCTTGACAAATGCGACAGGGATGAGGACGTTAAACTACTAATCAATCTTTTTCTCTCGCACTTCAGCTCTACAGTCTCCAACACTGAGGATCCTCATCATAAGCAGACTAGAACTGCCAATTCGACTTATCTTTCACGCTATGAAGGGAATATACCAAGATCTTATGCTTCATGAAATACAATCTAGTATTATTGAGCATGATATATCTATATTTCTAGGCCACGAGCTTGCAAAAATTAAGACTAAGTATAACTTATCTATATCTAAAGATAGATACCTATTACTTGACTGGCCTAGAGAAGAAATTATTCAATGTCTAATGAGAATAGCTATTCCTCTTTTCATTTTTGCTATTACTATATATCGATTTCTCTCTAACTATAGATTTAATAACCTTAATAAGCAATTAAAGGAAGTTTTGCAACTTTAAGGAGAAAGCTAGATATTATAGCTTAGCGCTATATATCTATCAATTCTTAATAGTGTGTTGGTGCTGAAGTTCGCACACTGTGATTGGTCCGTTTTCATATTCTTTAAGTATTTAAGGATGCATTTATCCTTAGTAGAATGGAACAAGCAGACTTTCCCCTGACTTCAACCTTCCTTCTTGAAATGTATTACTAAATTGAATTGTTTCTCAACAAACTCTTTCCCTTTTATCTTTATGATTTTACGAACCATTTGATCAAATGCAGTCATGACCGAATTACACAACACTTTTTGAGATTTGAGAGCCTGAGTCAGGCATTTTGAGAGTCCCAGTGGGACATATTGAGGCCCGTTCCGCGCCCCTGATTTCAGGGGATAAACCTGTCTTTGGCGGTGGTGTGTTTCCTCCCTCCAACAAACTAGGTATACTAATGAGACCTCAGTTATATAAGAGTGGAATGCTAGTGGACTTTCTCTAAGATGCGCAGCGATTCATCCTGATCAACATATTAGTTATAGACTCGACACCTCTTCAGCTCTACTCCTCAATTCTTGCCTTTATGCCAAAGAATAGGGTTATATGAAACGCTTATTTCTAAGATCATTAGATTCCAAAGTAGATATCTTGCGCACTAGAACCAGAAAATAATTGGGACCAATGCCAATAGATCCTAGAAGGGCATACAGACTGGATAACGTCAGTGGCCTTCTCACACGACTCGGCCCTCATAGCCTCTGCCTCTAATGATAAGACTATCCGGCTCTGGCGCGTTGATGATGGCATTTGCATTCAAGAGCTCAAGGGCCATACGCGCCTAGTAGTGTCAGTAGCCTTCTCGCATAATTCGGCCCTCATATCCTCTGGCTCTTACGATGAGACTATCCGGCTATGGCGCGTTGATGATGGCGTATGCATCCAAAAAGTAGTTGGGATTTCCTTCTCTCAACTACAATTTGACCCGAAAAGTTCATGTCTCTTAACCGATACTGGTGCTATCTCTATTTAGAGTCCTGCTTTATCACCTGAAAACATCACTATACCTTGTGCCGACTGCCTCTTGGGCATTGGCATCAGTAAAGATAGGCGCTGGATTATGTGGCAGAAAAAGAGACTGCTGTGGTTACCAGCATCATTTTGTCCCGAATATTCAAGGATATCTAGAATGTCTGTTATCATTGGCTGTAAATCAGGGAGAGTAATTTTTATTAGATTTGCTGATCCCTGGCTGGTAGGCTAGTTATATCTGAGTGGTCAACTATAAATGCTCATTGTCCATAAAGCACCAACTATTATCATTATTCGGTCTTGCTGCTGCACTGTTCTACACTGCAAATAACTTATCCATCTTCGTTCTTCGGGGGGTCTCAAGGGATTAAAGAACTTTATGATTTTCCCGACTCCAATTGTCAAACCTTCTACTATAGATGCTGTAGAGTCATCGCCGCTTACCTGGCCTGAAAGAAAGGCCTGAAAGCCTCATATATAAGCTATAGAGCATAATCCTATGGACAACTCCGGCTGGACCCTTGACCCGTTATACCATGATGACTGTTTGACAATGGCTGATCAGCGTTACGATATTTGTGAGTCTCTATATCCTATCTACTAGGTTCGTGCCTTACAAGAGGTCTGTGAAGTACTAGCGCAAAGTGACACTTGGTCTTGAAGGGCTCTATGTAAGTCTTTGTACGGTCAATCGCAAATAATCATTCGTGGAGTCGATCGTAAGCAAGGGCATGGCTGAGGATGTGACGATACGGTAACGGGCTGGAACTAACGTGAAGGCCAGTCATAGTCTAGTCATACATAAGCAGCCACAATACACCAGTATGACTTAACGTATAGACTATGGCCTATGCCTTGCTGTTTGTCGTGTTGTCAGAGCCGATTCTGGCGCTATGCCACCCACCTCAAACGTACACATACTGCTTATCGCTACGGACGATATCAGCCACACAACGCACCACAAAGGTGCAGTCTTTGCAATTGCTACTGTACTTGACTATTATTCATGGTCAATCATGTTCTTGATTCATATGGAAACATTGGAACTTGACATAGTCAAAGTGCCACTTAACCCTTTATTTTTTTCGCGTTTCCTACCATCACCACTCAGGCTCACACACTAGGGAGTATCCATCCCTAATTGCTCATTGGTTTTCGCCTCTCAAACACGCCTCGCTTGGCAACTCCTTGTTCCGTCACGCTTAAGTTCGAACAAACACTCTCACACGCAAGCTTATCCCCATTGAACCAGGACTTGCTTCTTCCCTTTCTTGCCCTTTTTGCCCTTCCCAGTAGCTTCCTCTGTGTCTTCTGTTTCCTCCGCAGCCGCCGGAGGAGTAGCGGAGCCACCCCATTGGAAACCTGTATCACGATGACCGAAGTCACGCCGCACCCCACGGCCGTTTCCATAGCCGAATATAGTAGTTGTGGGCTTCGGGGCTGCGGGTAGGGCGGGAAATAGGTCCTCGGTGGCAGGGGTTTTTCGTGGCTGGTTGAGGCTGGTGGATTGCAAAGATTGGGCGCCTGAGCCAGTCGTCCAAGATGGGCGGGAGGAAGCAGAGGAGGAAGCAGAGGAGGAGGAAGCTGTGTTTCTTGAGGTAGGGAGAGAGGGGAAAGCGGATGAGGCGGGTGGCCGGACGGCAGGTGCTGTGGTCCAGGTAACTGAAGTCCTAGAACTAGGAGCTGGGCCCCCTAACCTGGTACTGTTCTTAAGCTTGAGCACACGGTTCGAGTGAATCCTTGACGGGGCGGCATTTGGCAAGGCTGGGCTTGCTGTCGCAGCGTTGGCCCAACCACTCGAGCTGGATGTTGCGCCATGCATTCCGCTTAGGCCGGGCAAACTAGGATAGTCCTCGTTGATGGCGCGCCAGTCCTGCCATGCCTTGCGCAAAGCCTCCGCCTTCTTCTTGTCCTCAAACAAGTCCGCTACTTCCCGAACGAGCGTACCAAGAGCGTTGGAAGATGTGTCTGCGAAAAGAGTGAAGAAAGCATCGATGAGCTGGGGAGCCGTGAAGCCACCTTTTTGATAGGAAGTGATGTGTTCTCGAAAAGTAGCAACCTTATTGGCATCGTTTCCGAGTAGATTCGCGGCTCGCTCGACCACGGCACTATGGCGAACGAGACGTGCCCGCTCTTCGGGTGAAGGATTTGAGGAATCGGCAACAGTGAGTGACTCCATAGGTCTGGTGAGGTTGTTTTGGCTTGTACGAGGGGTTGATGATCCGCTACCGCCTCGTGCTGGGTTTTGGGAAGAGGCGGCAGGAGTAGATGTTGATAATTGGCCGCCAAAGGTCCGGTTTGAGACTGACTGGGCTGAATGAATTGCCATCTGTCGCTGGAAGGCGATCTCATCTCTGCGTAACGGCTGAGCTGAGCTGACTGGCACCGACTCTGCATTTGGATCCCTCCCTCGTCCTCTGCCTCGGCCCTCTCTTCCACCACGTCCCTCGCCATCTCTGCCGCTGCCTCCTTGCCTCTCCTGCTGGTAGGTTCGTCGAAAGTCGAATCCCGAAATATCTACAAGTCTAGCATCTCTTCCAGCAGTCTTTCCCCCGTGCTCGCTAAGCATGTGGGCCTTCAAATCCAATTCCGACTCGAACACTACGAACTTCTTCTCCAGACACTCCCTGTCAGAACACAAATAATGGTCTTTCTTGAAGTGCTGTTCAAGTTCGTTATAGTCGAGATAGTAGTGCGGCCTTGAAGAATCCCTCCTGTCACAGAGGAAGCACCTTTCGTGTTTCATCCGACAGTGCTCAAACAGCTTATCGTCATCGTAAAAGCGCTCGCCACAAAATCCGCACAGAGGGTGTCCCTTAAACCCCGTCTGGTCGGCGGCACCAGGCTTATCATCACCATAGCGCATGTGTTTGTCTAGCTCGCGGTTCTCGAATAGTTCGTGCTCGTGTGTGAATACCCTCTTGTTACGAGTGCATAAGTCACACATTTTTTTGCGATGGGCAGCCTTAACATGGCGATGTAGGTCTGGCCATCCAAGGCCGGCAAAGTCGCAAGATGGGTCTGGGCAGTTGTATCGGAGGAGCAGCACGGTGTCGCCGACGATATCTTCGTGCGTGTACTTGATGCCGACGTTGCTATCGGTAGTCGTGATGTCTTTGTCTGTGTAATCTTCAAAGCGTTTCTCGGTATCGTCGGTAAAGATGACATATGGAGCTGGACTCTAATGGGAAACTCTTAGTATGAAGCATATACAAAGTAAGTATTGGGGGCGGCGTACGCGACAGTGAGCGCAGTCTTTGGTCTTATATAGGGCTCTCATTCGCAACCCACAAATGTGGCAGGTTGTGTGATTGCAGGGTGCAATAGAGTAGTGCGCAATGGGGTTTGCACAGATAAAGCAAACTTCCTCCTCATCGTCGTCTGTAGCATCCATCGGCTTGGCCACGGAGCCGGCGGCAGCGCTCTGTGCTCTGGCAGCCGCAGCCGCAACATCTCGAGCAGCGGGATTAGCTGGGACGGCGGGCGCAGAGTTGTTACCGCCTCGCCCTCCTCGACGTGCGCCCCCTTTCCCTTTCTGACCTCCCTTACCACGTCCACGGGCTCGGCTCTTAGAACTATCGCCTTGAGGTTGGGCTTGAGAATCAGACGCAGCTGTGCCGGAGGTACCTGCGTCTCCGTCGTTGGGAGCCATCGCTGATTATCGGCTCAAGGTGGAGGTTCTGCGTCTATCGGGATAATTCTAGTTCGGGATTCGATAGGCGGCTTCTTTGACTCTATAAGGATCGTTCGTTGAATTCGGCGCCGTAGCAGTACTCGGATTGTTGAGGGTTCAAAGTCGAGGCGAAATAATGATGCGGACTAGATTTTATGTACGAAGAAGTATGACATGGAATTAGCGGGGTGTTCCCTGTCCGTCTGCCTGTGCGGCTTGCTCCTGGTGTTGTGGCTGGCGACGTGGGGGCTTGGCCAAGAAATGCCTGCAGAGAGAATGTGTGGCTGAGTCAGCCCACCTTTGTTCAAGTTCCAGACGAATCCAAACTGTGGCTCTGCTGACAATTTCGAATTGGGGGGTATTATTGGCTGATATGATTGTAGAGTCACCGGCCTGAGAGGTTTGAAGAGAATATTGAGTCACCAAAGATGGTCTTGGATAGATTACTCTGAACTTGGGATAACGTCGTATAGGAGATGGAGTCATCAGAATGCCGCCTCGGGTTCAACCTTGCCATGATGTACGTATCCTAGACAGAAGTTAGCACGGGCAAGTCGAGTGTGCTCTGCGCGCATGAACGGTACCCAGTCTATCTCAGTAAAGGAACATCTTCTATCAGCTTGAGATCAGATATGAGTAAAGGCTGAGACTGAGGTCAGGATTAGGGTTTGGAGTGAAGTTACGAGTGAGGGGCGAAATTTTAAGCCGGACAAGAAACACATCACAGTTGGTACAACACCATAATGTAGTCTCATGATGTTTGTTTAGCTGGCTCTACCTTCCGCCGAATGCCTGCGGAGAGCCTGTTGCGGTGCCCAAACCTGCCCCTACGCTGTGCTAGTCGCCCCCCAAATCAATAGAAGAGCCAATACGCCGCCGGCGCCCAAAACGAAGTATCAAATCCCGCCGAGTCTCATGCCCCAGATTAAAATCTGTCTTGCCGTGTTTTCAACGGTTCGCATTACGCCATTACGCCTCTACGCCTCCTCAACAGGGTAGAGGTGGTTTCCAATTTCCTTGTTCATGCGGAACATGTCTACCTTGGCCTGCTTGAATACAGCCTGCATCTTCTCATCACAAAGAATTTGGCGTCTGTCACTTGGATCTTGGAGGTCATTTGCCTTGATATGATCCCAGAGTTTCTTGACAACCTGGGGTCGAGAGAGCTGAAACATGGTTGTTAGCCTGGTCTCTGTAGATGTGGTAGGAGGTAGCTGAAATAGCTATGATGCGTTACGTACCTGGGTCTCGCCACAGAGTACCGAGAGTGTCTCACTGAGAACAAACGGCTTCTGGAAGCCGCCTCCAGCCTTCCGCTTGGGTGGAGCTTCTCCGTTGGTATCGACATCACTGTCATCGTCGGCGCCGACCTTCTTGGCACTTTTCTTGCGTGGCGCAGACTTCTGTTTGCGGCCGGCTTTTGGCTTATCACCCTTTCCACGGGTGGTACGACTTCGTGCAAGACTGTTCTCCTGGGCCTGCAGCTGGGCCGCAAGACGTGCGTCTGCATCTTCTACAGAAGAGGATCGTTTGGTCTTCTTCCTCGAGGGCTCTGGGGACTCGGAGGGATCGGTGTCACCAACATCGGAAGTAGCAGCACGTTTGTTGCGGGGAGGGTCGGAAGTAGGGGTGGCTACGGCGTCACCACCAGCCAAAGCATCGAAGCGGGCCTCGATAAGCTTCTTGATGGCGTCCTAGTATAATGTTAGTCTACACATGCCCAGTGATACTGGCAGGCGCCAAGTCGCAATCCAAACCCCACCTTTTGATCACTCAAGTCTTTCCCGCCAAGGGACTTCTCCAACCCTTGGCGGATCTTCTTTCGTGAGATGGTCTCGAGATCGGCGGTCGCAAGAATCGCATCAATAATGGAGGTATATCGCTCACGCTCCTCGGTGGACACTGTCATTGGACACGTTAGTAGGAGCAGTTGGCAGGGTTGGAGGGCGGGGACGGAACGGGGACGGGAACATGTTCTTACATGGGGTGCTCATGTTGTCCGATGGGCGCGCTGGAGTCGCTTGATGGTCGTTTGAAGCTCAGGGTTGCACAGGAAGCAGGTGAGGCACAGGAGGAGACTTGGATGGTGTATCGGTACTGAATGCCGATGATTGCGCAAACACTAGGAACGGGGGAGTCGAGGGCGTCACAGGCTGGAACTTCAGAAGGCAGAGTATAAATGGCAAGAGGGAGATGAAGTCCTTGCCCCTTAGCCTCTGTATCAAAGCATATCCTGTGGCTGCGCGACGTTGAGAAAGTTATAGTGCCTGTGTGTGTGTGTGCGGGCGGTTGAAGGCGTTCGATCGCTTGCCTTCGTAATGGGATCAAGGTAACGCGGTTAAAGGTGGAACACGATAGTTGGTTGTCCGGGGCCCGCAGTCGGTAGATTGAGGCAGTCGGCCGGCGGCATGAGAAGGAGCAAAGGAGGGAAGTGAATGGGCAGACAATAAAGCGTTGGGTATGCAAACGAATCAGCCGCCGGCAGAAGGTGAGAGAACAAGGGTGTTGTGGTCTTGTTTGTTGGAGTTAAGGTAAAGTTGAAGTTCAAGCCCGAGCATGGGATCAGATGCGGCTCACCACGAGATGGAGGGTGGATGATGTGTGGCTGGGGTAGGGGAGCTTAGGTCCGATTGGGGAAAGCGCCAATCGAAGTCCCGAATTCAGGGTTTGGGCCTTTTTTGTCTCCAACAGAGGCGTCCTTCTTCACGTGGCGTCACAGGAGACGGAAATGCTGAGCTCGCTTGAGAGTGAGACAGAAGTGAGTCAACTAAAATTAAAGCAAGAAGCAAGAAAAGTTTATCACCTTTGTTTGTCCTTTCATCAAGCCTTTCATCAAGGGCCAGGCACATAATGGTGGGCGTTGTGGTTATAGCTTGAAAACCTGATCTAATCCATTGTCCTCCTACCTATTGTCACACAACAATCGCCTGAACAATGGAATTGGTTACGACAGAATAGGTGGCTGCTACCGGCCTTCTAGATTGCTGAAATTGACAGGTAACCTGATCGTCTCAAATGTAGGAGTTTGACATTCGCTTCTAGAACAGGCGGCCCACTCTGACTGGAAGCCATCCGCTGCTAAGTGGGTGAAAGAAAACACCGCTCATCTCGCCTCAAGACCCAACTTCATGTCAATCATAAGGTCAAATATAATGCCTAGCGAATCCATAAATTGAACCTAACATCATCTTAAGGTAATACTATTATCTTAGCAATGAGAATTAGGATTTCGGCATAAGTGTCTGGTCAAAGATTAGGGTTCCGGGGGGGCCTATTCTCCCTGTGCCGGTTCCTTATCCTCCCTGTGCTTCATACCACGTTTGGCTAAGACAATTTAACATAGGCTCAGAATTAATACCTCCCTTCTATGTAATTTTCTATGCAACCTAAGGTATTAATTCCCTTTTAATGTTAAGAGCTCTCTATTAATAAATATTATATCTTATCAATTATAAAACCATTAATATTAAATAAGCTTTAATATAATAAATAAATAAAGATTCTATTTAAATATAACGTTATATATGTAAAGTCTATAAATTTAGCGTAGAAGGCAGAGTGCTAGCTTATAGTAGGTAGAGTGCCAATGTATAGTGGGCAATGCGCTGGCTTATAGTGAGTTAAGTGCTCGCGTGGCTGCTTACTGTCTGCATTCTAATGAACTCACCGCCAAGCTGGGGGGAACCATCTGCCATCGCCTATACGCCGTTGTCTAAGTCTAGGGCTGTACAGTGAGTCTCCAATGGTAGAGGATAGTACTATCTTCATTTTATCTTGAAAACGGTTGCCAACAGAGCTCGACTTAACGTTGGAATTTGTGCCTCGGATGATCCCATTGCCTTACCCCACTAAATAGGTACCTGATTCGCAGCACGGCATTCACCGACGGTCGCAAAGTCTCGCCGTCATACCGTCCACTATCACCACATCTTAGCTCCAATCATGATCCCGCGCATTCCGTGAAATCGACCTTCATCTTCAACTTTTCATGAAATATTTGCATAATAACTTGAATTTTTAATTTCTTATTTCTATTGAGAGATAGTGATTTCAACTTCTTTTTTAAGCGACGATCTCCATTCCCAGCTCGTCAACATGAACATTCTCAATCAAGCCTTTCCCCCGAAGCCTCATTTCACCGAGAAAGACGTCCCTGATCTCACCAGGAGAGTATGCATCGTCACAGGTGCTAACTCCGGCGTGGGGAGGGAAGTTGCGCAAGTCCTTTACAGTAAGAATGCTACTGTCTGGGTTGCTGCTCGCAGTGAGGAGAAATCCTTGGAGGCCATCGCGGGCATCAAGAAGCAGCACCCTGCATCCAAGGGAACTCTCAAATTTCTCAAGCTGGATCTAGCGGACTTGACCACGGTTACAAAGTCAGTGAATGAGTTCCTCGCCGCTGAGAGTAGGCTCGACCTTCTCTTCAACAATGCCGGTGTCATGACTCCGCCGGCAGGTTCCAAGACGAAACAAGGCTTTGAGCTCCAGCTCGGAACCAACTGTCTGGGCCCATTTCTCTTCACCAAGCTGCTCACTCCTCTGCTGAAATCCACGGCCAAGGATGCCCCCAGGGATTCTGTTCGTGTGATTTGGGTGTCGAGCTCAGCAGCCGATGGATTCGCCCCAAAGGGAGGGTTTGAACCAGACAACCTTGACTACAACCAGCCGCGGAATATCTACTTCAAGTATGGTGTCAGTAAGGCCGGAAACTGGTATCACAATGCCGAGTTTGCAAGGAGAGCTAAAAATGATGGTATTGTGAGCGTAGTAGGTTCACCGGTTTGCTTTCCGATCGTTATCGCACAGGCAGCTGATCCATTCTAGGCGCTTAACCCTGGCAACTTGCACAGCCAGCTTGACAGAGACGCAGCATGGTATTTCTACTACGCTCGCGTATTGACTTGCTATCCACCCATCAATGGCGCGTACACGGAGCTGTTCGCCGCATTTTCTTCCGAGATCACCATTGAAAAGTCTGGAATATGGGGTACGCCATGCCATCCTGCATACTTCTGCTGATACTAAACCTCCCGCAGTTGTCCCTTGGGGCCGATTTCTGCCCATTCGAAGCGACCTAGAGAAAGGTGCATCTCCGGAATCCGAAGGAGGCACGGGCATGGCAGAAAAATTCTGGGCGTGGTCAGAAGAGCAGGTTAAGCCGTACGAAGGCTGAGGCGATGGTTCATGCTAGAATGAACTCTCATGGCGTAGGCAAGTGGAAGGACAAATATCGAAGCACCGAAACCGTTACAGTTGCTTCTTAGATATCGCCTTCGAATAGACTCTTATTGTAGCATAGACACTTCAGCTTGGTCAGTCATTGGCACTGTCATGTCCTCACCCATGGATGAAGTCAGTCCCCGTTCCATCTCTCTCATAAAGCCCCCCCACAGGAGGGAAGTTGATGAACTGTCCCCTGCCCAGAGAGTGTCAAGGCCGATCCCGTTGATGTCGATGGGGTCACCTAATGCATCGAGGCTAAGTCCTAACACTGAGGAGTCCACATTCATAGGTATTTCAGCTTCTGATTTTCCTACACCCTCGCCCAAGGCGGGTGGAGTGATAATGGGGGTGCTGATACCCAGTCTCGCGGTGAAGTCCCTGATGATCTCTACGGCCTTGTTGTCAAGTTTCCGGGCCAATGCGGCTAGCTTGGAGGAGCCAGACATGTTCAAGACGTAGGCCGAAGATGCGAGAGCTTTGCGCGATGAAGCTGTCGGGGGACATATGGGGTACCCGCAGGCAAATGCGGCCAGAGCAAACATTGCGTTGCATTGCCAGTCAAGGACCTGATACCATCCTGTTAAGATGTCCGTATCTTTGAGCACTTGGTGCAATATACTTGTGGCTGTGATGGCATGATTGACGCAAGAGATGCAGTTGTTGTCACTAGACAGAGTACCCAGGGCTGGGGTGGGCAAGAACGTAATAAACTGTCGGCAGAGGATAATGCACAAAGTATGGTAATCCAACTCCAGAATAAATCGTTGGCGCTGTAGCCATAGAGGATCATCCTGATTCAGATCTAACAGCGAGCGATCGACGGAAAGTGGAACCCCCTGGAGTCGAGCTGCTTTGAGACTATTTGGAAGTGATTGAGTCCACTCTTTAAGCTTCTTAATTTCTTGCAGGAGAAACCCGGCGCATTTCTCACGAGATGGAGGATGATGATAGAAGTCGGGAGCTTGTATTTCCTCAAGGGCGTTATCGCAAACTGTTGAGAGCTCCTCCTGGATCCCACGAACCAGCTGAAACAGGTGTAGGCGCTCGGTTTGGAAGGTAAGCCAGTCGATCCCTAATGTAGGATTTAGGACAAATGTCGGGCCCATGAGTTTAGCCATTTCGGTAGAGTCGGGGCTGGGCGACATGGAAGATCCTGGCCGGTGAATCGCAAACGGACGACCGAAATGAAGCGAGAGTTGGATATCCAGTATTGACAAGCAGTTCCAGAGGCTACTCTCAGTCCATTGAAGTCTCAATTCATCTTCCATAGACTCCTGCCTCGTAACGCTTTGGTGTAGGCCAAGCGATTGGGCTATGTGGATGGCGGTCCCGGTCATGACATAGGCAGAGTTGATTTGGCCTGCTGCCAGCAGGTATATGATGCTGAAAAAGTGACATTGAACGGTTGTCAAGGACGCAGACTCACCCTCTTGACGAAGATGATATTGTGCCCTCGAATAGAACTCAGTTCCTGGTGGATCGGAGCCACCAGCGAGATCTGACCTGGGAGACATGTACGTTGAACCAAATTGTACGCAGAGGGCCAGGATGATGTCAACTAAGGTCGATGGCTGTCTGAAGGATGGGCTCTCCCATAAAGATTCATAGTGGTGTCGGAAATCGTCCTCATCGAGAATAGGATATATGACGTGGTAGCCTTGCCAGAAGAGATCGAGGAAATAGTCTTGTTGAGACCTTTGTAGTCGATCACAGTCGGAGAAGGCATTTAATGGGGAATAAATAAGACTGCTTGCCGGCAGTTCAATCTCAAGGTCCATGCTGATGAAATCGGAAAGTCGATGGACAAAGTAAGCAAGAGAGGAAGGTCCATGATGAAGCCCCTTTATCCGCATCCCCTTCCACCTGGCTGTTGACGTCTTTCTTTCCTGTTCCCCAGTTGATGATGGACTCAGCACCTTTGCCTCCAATTCTTGAATCTGTGTTCTCAGTCGCTGGACCTCCCTGCAAAACCGGGTTAGTGAATCCGTAGCTCCATTCTTTAGTAGGTCATACCGAGTCGCCGCAGCCACACTCTTGAAATCATCACGACCGCCACTACTGCATTCGCGCCCAGCCTGTTTGCAATTGCGACATGGCCGGACGTTGTCGCACTTTACACGTGTGAGGCGGCACCAGTCACAAGCTCTGGCGACTTGTGCTCGTTTGGCCCGTTGCTGTGCAGGAGGTGGCGTCTTTTGGCCCACATTAGAGCTCGGGGTGCTGATTCCGAACGTTGTGAACATGGCTAGATTGGGCTTTGCTGAATCTTCTCGTTCAACGAGTTTACGCTCTCATGGAAGTTATACGTAAGAAGGATTGAAGTCAATGAGCAGGAGGCCGATGGATGATGATAATGTGGGTCTAGATTATTTGTCAGCTGGGGCTCCTGTAAAGTTCAAGCTTCCATCATTTCGGTCCTAACAAGCCTCTCGAGTCAGCAAACGAGCTTGATCTCATACATTAAACGCGCTAAACAGAACTTGACAAGATTGAATCGTCCCCTGAACTTAACGCAAAGATTCTCCAAGAAAGTGAAAGAATATAGTAGACAAGCAGGATGTATTTGCGCGATGTCAGAAGCGATATGTGTTCCAAATAGATCGAATATCACAACCGAGCTCGCTCCTACGAGAGAAATAGGGCACTTTGATACTATAACAGTGCATCATCCTAGATTTTATCACCAATTTGCTATGGCATTTCGATGATACGGAGAGCTGGGATTCTCGTTGTGAAGGGGAGAGAGCCAATCAAGTGACTCTTTGTGTCTGGATTGGGAAGTATTCGGAGTCACTCCGAAAACTCCTTGCGGAATATGTATCCACTTATGATGATGAGGCTGCCTCTACAAGGGCAATCTTGATCTCGAGAACTGAAGGATTGATAAGAAATAATCCGTTGCGAAAGAAATCTTTCGTTGAACCCGGGTATAAATATCGTAGCATGTCCAAGGATTGAGCTTCGAAGGCCTATTGCGCTCGGCATACCAAAGCATACAAGCAGTGTTCCAAACGGCTGGATCAAGTAGACTGGTGTACACGCGCCGGTACTAAAAGAACGATTAGATGCTACAAAAATGGGGTTATAGCTTCTTTCTCATGCTTGCCGTGTTCACCATGTCCGCCAACTTTCTGTTGCAATCCTTATAGGCCTGGGAGCGCCGAGTCAAGGATGATTGGAGGATGATGTTTCTAACAGGCAAGCCGTAGACGACATACATGTGCGGATGATCTAAACGTTTTACAATACAGAAAAGATGAAGTAAAAACATGAACACTGGCCGTCCTAACTTTTTAAAGCAGGTATTCCCCGTATAAGATTGCTGTAACTACTGAAGTGGAACCTGAAAAATAGGAGAGAACAAATGTTTGGAGCAGCAGCCATGGGTGATATGGCCATAGCATCTACATGATCTCATTCGCATTAATAGTTAGTATGACTATATCTTCTCGCACAGCATCTTCGCCATCATAATTATATAAATTATTCCCAGCATAATCTGCGCGTCTCGGGAAAGGTGGTGAAGACGACAACGAGGAAGCATTCAGCCAGAAGGGAAGCAAAGAAGATGCACTGTCTACATCCAATAAAATTAGGTGCAGCTAGATTTGCAGATCTCTTGAAAACTGAACTCGCAAACTGCGACACATTGCGAACCGTGAGACCTTTTGCTCGAAGGGCACAAGGGAGGATTTTCAGAAAATGTGCCCTTGGCATGGGGTTCATTCCAGTGTTGTAGAAAGGAATAAATGAAGATCATCTTGACCATATCAATATCAAGGCCTTGTTAACGGGGCTCTCGTTGTTTGGTCTCAACTGAGACGGCAGTCAAGATGAAAAAAGTAGCAGCCATCCCAACTAGGGAGAAGAGGAGCATTCCTCCGCGGCCGAAACGATCGCCCAACAAAACTGACAAAATAATAACAATAACTAGTAGTAAGGTATTTGGAGAACACTGTTGATATGTTCTACTTTCCGGAATCCATAATGTCAATCGACTTGAGAACGCGAACAAAGTAATGCGTTACAAGGCAATAGTCACACCATTGATAGATGTATCCGAGAGCGATATAAATTAAAAGGCGGTGCATGCTTCCAGTCACATCAAGATATTAGTTGCTGAATAAAACAAGGCATGGTGCTATCAGACCCAGACATATAAACCGTGAAAAGATGTACAAGCAACAGAGCATTGGGTTTCGAAGGATGAGAGTCTCGTACCACGGCCTACTGTAATCTTGAAGAAGGTCGATGATTTGAGGAAAAATCATGAGGGTCACACCGAGTCAAGGGCGTGGGACACAGGGAGAAATTCCAACTGATACAGCAGTATCTAGACTTTATCATATGATGAATTCCCTCCACGGCTCGGGTCTCGGGTAGCCTTCATTTCCTTGTTAACAGGAATACGGCAGTATTTTAAAGAACTAGTTTTCAAGTTTAACGATTCAGCATCATGCTAGGATTCACTCTTTTCGCCTCCTTCTCTACCAGATCATTGAGCACCAAATATCTGATATGAGACTCAGTGGTCGAGGTCATATTTGACTCAAGCACTCGACATTATTCAAATTCGGATTCAGAAGCGTCCAATAAACTTAATGATGGGCAGAACACCTAAGACCAAGCCAACAGCGGTGAAAAATAGGGTAGGTGTCACTTATTCAACAACTTCAACAACCCTAGAGGTCAGTAGACGACTTGTCTATGGTAACCACAACGCTGCATGCTATGTGTTCTAAATCTACCAAGATTGTACTACTCTACCTGTAAATGAACATCTAACGTCATATCGGGAGAGAACGATCTTCGAGTCCCTTCAGCAACGTCTCTATCTTCTTTAGCATGTCTGGTATTCGAAACGGCTTCGACACCATGTCATCCATACCGCTCTGCATCGCTTTCTGCACCTGTTCGGCGCGTACATTCGCCGTCACTGCAATTATCGGTACATGCTTTGTTATAGTACCCTCCTCTTCCATCTTCCTAATCTCGTGTACGCATGTCAATCCATCCATGTTCGGCATCTCGAGATCCATGAGAATAACAGACAGGTCCTTGCCCCCTTCTTGGCAGAAATGCGTCTGTTTCAGGAAATCAAGAGCCTCAAGGCCGTCGTTGGTGGCGCTTACGCTGCAGCCAGCCTTCCTTAGCTGATTGACCAACACTTTCTGGTTGATAAGGTTATCCTCCACCACGAGAATGTTGAAGCTACGAGGGTCAAATGGCTCAAGTCTGGTGTTTGGCTCTGTTGAGATGGGCTCTATGACCTTAATTGGCGTTGCAAGGTCCCGGAGTGGTGGCGTGACCAACTGGGTGACCTGGGCCAAGGGGACATCCACCCCTCCAGGGGCCTCGATATGAGGAGCTCGAGGGGAATTCGTCTCGCTAGGCGGGCTACACCGTCTTGCCTGAATAAAAAATCCGAATTGACTTCCCTTTCCAGTCGTAGATGCGACGCCGATCTGGCCACCGTGCAACTCTGCCAGGCGCTTCGAGATGAAAAGGCCAAGTCCGCTACCCCCATATTGGGCATGTGTTCGCGGAGAAGCTTGCTTAAATCGTTGAAAGAGGAGCTGCCTTTCTTCCTCTGTGAGGCCACACCCAGTGTCTTCTACTCGGAACCGCACATAGACAACTTCTCCCTCACCCCACTCCTCAGAAGCAGTAACGTTATTGATCCCTGTTGAAGTTGGAACGAACTGAAAGCCCGGGGTGTCGCTGCCGTCGGGAGGATCCAGCGACGCGCCAACGGCTACCGTGATAGCCCGCTTCTCTGACGCTGCTGTGAACTTAATAGCATTTGTCATGAGGTTGATGAGAATTTGAAACACTCGACTGGGATCGATGGCTACCCATTCGATGGCAAGCTCCTTATATGAAGGCTGTATCTTCAACGTTAACTTGATGCCCTTAGCCTGCACTTCGGGATCGAACATCTTTAAAACACGGCGAAGAATGGACTCGGGCTGACAAGCCACGGGAGTGATAAGGAGCAGGTTCGAGTCCAGCTTCGATATAGTAAGAATGTCATCTACAATCGACTTCTGGTGCTGTACGCAAAGCGCTATCGTTTGAGCGGCATCAATACAAGATTCGACAACTTGTGGCGTGACTGCACCATTGGCACGATGAGCACTTAGATCTGAAGAGATATCATCCGCACATTGCAGGATGGCACTGAGAGGGTTTCTCATCTCATGTGAAGTAATGTCGATGAACTCGTTCTGCTGTCTTCTCGTTTCTTCAGCCTCTTGAAGTTGACGAGCTTGTAGACCCTGGGCCCACTTCAGATGTGAGATGTCGGTGATCGAGCCCATGATTGATCGTACAGTGCCTCCTGACCCAGATTCAGAATGTGCGCTGAACATTACCCAGTAGTCGATCGTTTCCCCATGCACGTTGACCGGACTTGCGTATCTCTGCTTGAGCTGCAACTCGCCTGACCACGGAAGGTGCTCGTCGACTAAGCGTCGCCAGCCTTCTTCCAGAGTCTTCATACTGCTTTCCAGAAAGATGTCCATCCAAGACATTTCGGACTGAGTGTCCCTTGGGTGACCCGTCATTTCATAGAATCGCTCATTTGCCTCGCGAAGAACACCGTCTGGGCTTATCAAGAACATTCCAAGTGGAGATAGCTCTGTCATCCGGCGAAGACGGCTGGCTTGTAGGATCAGTTGCTGCGTCAGCTCCTCTTTCTGTAACGCTGCTGCCTCCGCCACGTCCCTACTCCGCCGAGTCTCGTCTTCGAATAGGATAACAGATGCTAAAGATGTCGCCAATTGTCGGTTAAGCATCTTCGTAAAAGTCTTGTATCCTTCATCGTAAGTCCTGCGAGGGTTCACACCCAAGACAAGAAATGCCAAAACGGCATCTCCGTTCGTTGGCCGAACTGGAAAGATAATAGCTTCCCGACATGGCTCTTCAAACCCCCGCCAATTGATTTCTTCGAGAAGGGCCTGTGGCAGAGTGCCGTCTCTGGTCCTCAAAAGTGTAGGCTCTCTAGTTCGCATAGCTTCTCGAAATGATGGCACGAACCCCTCACGGCTCCGCTTGAGGTCCATATGCGAGGGGGCAGCGATATGACCGGTAGGGACACCTATGGCTCCCTCAAGATGGCAACATTTTTGCGATATTGTGCTTCCAGAAGAGGTAGATGAGTGGTCTCCGTCTTCCGTATCACCTACCGAATAGAGAAGAGCAAATGGAACATCGAAATGATTATTGTCGAGGCCGTCAAGCACTGCCTTCCAAAAGCCTTTGACGGTAGTTGCTCGGGTGACATAGTCGGTAAGCCGGTTGATGGTACTCATCCGGCGTTGATTCAATACCTGCTCCGTGGTCTCAAAAGGAGCGTTGTAGAAACCAAGAATTCGGTCGCTGCCACCGTAGAGGGGGGTGACCGACCAAGAGAAATATGTCTCTTCAATGAACCCACGTCTATTGATAGGAAATAGATCGTTATCCTTCCGGAAGCTCACTCCAGTCCGAGCGACTTCCGAAAACACTTGCTCCATAGATTCCCAGATTTCCGACCATGGTCCGGACAGCCCGGTACCCATCATGGACGGGTGTTTATTGCCCCCTGCCTCATTTGCGTAGGCTAAGTTGTACAGCATCGTTAATTCACTACCCCAGAAAATACATGCCGGATGAGGGTTGTTCATGCAAAGATTTGCGACTTGACGAAACTCCGGGGACCATTTCTCCATAGGCCCTAAAGGCGTTGTTGCCCAGTCGATGCTGCGAGCAAATTGGAGATGAGGCGACAGAATGCCCTTGGGTTCAGGAACAGTCCAGTCAGTAACCGCCTTGTCAAGTCTCGTAAGAACGATGGACCCGCTAGTGTTCGAGGATCTAGTGACCTCGTCCGAGCTGCCTTTAGAGGTCTCTCGGTGCCATGGAGTCTTTATGGGCTGTTGATCTTGTGGTAAGACGGCGGTTGCCGTGGCTGCCTCTTCTGACGGACCTTCTACGGACTTCGGGGTGTCTCCTGACTTGGCGGTATCCTCCAGTTGAGCATGGGGGGCGTCACTGGGCCCCTCTTGTGGTTCTGGCGTCGTCGTAGTTGCCTCATGTAGGGCACTGGCTGACAACGGGCGTGAAGGGATGTCACAGCGCCAGGATCGGTTGCCGCTAATCAGCCTCCATCGCTTTCGGACAGTAGAGCCTGTCCAAAGAAGGTCCTTGTATACAAAAGAAAGAGGAAATATATCTCTCGAGTCATCCTGTGTTGTGACCCCTGCTGCCCAGTCTCTGAAATCGTCGTAAGATACAGGTTCTACGTCACTGTCTGTTGTCTCCGGAACATCGTTGCCACAGATAGCACTCAGTAATCGCTCATGTAAGGTGAGAGCGGTGTTGCAGAAGAGGGGACGAATCGCGTGGGAACCCACCGCCGAGTCCTCATCGGGATCAAGGTCGATAAGAAAGGTCGGGCGAGAGTCAGCGTTTAGGACCTCCCTGATCCCTAGCACATTCCAGTCGTTGACCAGGTCAGCCTCCATGCCGTCCCGCCGCAGTTTGACGCGGTATCTTGAGGACCGTCTTTGGTTGTCGTATCCCTAAACTCCAGAAATCCACGCAAGTTGCGTTTGGTGGCTCAAGGCAGGAAATGACATCATCGACGAGACGGACCCCGAGAATATCTACCTTATCTTAGTCTGGACACGATCGTCAACAAAATTGGAAAACCAGGTCAGCCTTGCACTTTGCTCGATTTCTCCGTCTTTCGGTTTCTCCATGCCTTCGCGATGAGCGTTTCGGAATGGTCGCAACAGTCATACTTCACATCCAGTGGGGGTCATTACTTTAGCCGGAAGTCGATTTCCTTTGTCACGGCCTTTTTTTTTTTGGGTTATAGTCTTGGCACTTGATCTGTGGTCGATCGAATGCTGGTTCGGAGTTGAGCGGCAACTCTTTGTGTCAATCGGGCTTAGACCGGCTTTAATGAATATTTCGTGCACTAATCAGCATCAACAAGCGGGGCGGTTGGCACTCAACCGTCATTCCCAGGCCTTCTCAGACACCAGCACACCAAGCATGGAAAGGCCATTATTAGCAAAGTATAGGAGATAATTCGGCTCTACCTGTATGAGGGCGCATACCGTAGGTACAGTCCCCCCGTTGATCCAATTGTCTCTGGCATGGCAATCAGTGAGAGAATACCTACGTCGTCGCGCACCTGCCCGCATCCGCGAGAGGGTTACACGTAAGGTAGAAAGGAAAGACCGCATCAATACTCACAATTCAGGAGCCTTCCGATTGCTTTGTGACTCTACCTTTAGTATCAAAACACCTCATCTCCATCGTGAAGGCTACCCGTCTATAATGCTCTTCAACCCCAACATGATTGCTCTCCTAGCCTTCTACCTCAGTCTCGCGAAGGCAATTGCATTTCCGCACAGCAGCATTACTCCCAACTCGATTTGCGGGGATCCATACGGAAACAACTACACGTCCCGATATGGTGAAGTCCCTTCAAATCTGATGTTCCGGCGATCATCTACTTACTTCCTCAATGTCTCAGACCCGTTCACAGGCGACTCAGACACTGACCAGCCCGGCATTATTCTGGAAACCAGGAGCACGGTCGACGGATCTCACTGGTTCATGGTCTACCAGAATAGCGCCGATCAAAAGCCTTACAAGGCTCTCAGGGTAAGACTTTGTGTCTTTCCGTTTTTTTCCATTTCCAAAGCGGTTAGCGTTTCGTTAGGCGGATGGCTTTGTAGATCCTCTAACACCACAGTCTTCGTTGATCTCCTGAAGGCATGCCCCAACTTCAGTGGCAGAATTGTTCGCGGCTCGGATATTAATTTTGATGGGAATGTACACAACCTTGGCACCTGGGCTGAAATCAACTGGAGCGAATACCCGCGTGCGTATGGAGATGTGTCCGTCATCGAAGGTACTTACCTTGGTCTTCGATAATGGTGTAGGGTAGGAGAATTGACCTAGCTGGCAGGCAACGACGGTCCCATAGTCTTCGATCCCGAAGATGACGAATCGCCAATAATTGGATTCTCAAACGATATCATCCCAGGGGCGCCAGACGAGTGCAAGATGATAAAAGAGAGTGGCGGAACAGTCCTGAAGCCTGCTAACAAGGACGCCTACGACGAGACAACCCGAATATACACAATTAATCAACTAAACCCCAATAGAGTGTCCATCGAGCAGGACCACATCGCAGCCGTGTCTTCCCGTACTGGGAGGGTGAGAATCATCTTCTATCAAGGCCAGCACTAGAGTTTACGGAGGTAAAAAGGACAACGGCGCCGCCCGCCATGGTTTGGGATTCGTGTAGTAATATAATTCTCTTTTGCGACTCTCGAATGGACACATATGTTCATGGGATCAGCTACAATGGAAGATGTGCCGTATTAGATCACATCCGTCTCGTTTGCTAAGCTTTTTACTTTATGGTGCATTTATGGGAAGTGAGGTGATAAGAGCACATGTCTATCATAACATGTCTATCATAACAGGGAGCAGTTCGTATGTGTTACCAAGGAACCCAAGGCTTGACAGTGGCTCCTATATCAACGTGGAGTGAAAATCTGTTAACTGAAGAGGAATCACCACACGAGGTGGGATTGTAAAAAATAAACAAAAACTTGTGTACTCTAGACTAAACCCCCATTCAGGTTGCTAGTCATTAGACGAGATAGAACCATGAACCAGAACTCCCAAATTCTGCCTGAAAACCCAAACTTAACATAGATTGACAACGAAGAAAGCCATAACCAGTCCGACAATGCTTGTGGCAGCCACATTTAGACTCAAGTTCAAAGCGCCAGAAACGGGTAGAGGAACAGGTGATTCAGAGCTTCCGGGAACGATGGCAGGTTTCGTGTTACCGGGTTGTGAGGCAGGGGACTCTTCACCATTGCTACCGGGTTGCGAGGCAGGCACCTCTCCACCAGCAGGCTTACCAGCAGCAGCGGCAGCAGCATTAGCCGCAGCGTTATCACCAGAGGGAGTTTCTGCCGAAGATCCAGATGCAGGAGGTTTCTGAGCGGCATCATTTGGCTGCTCTGCTCCGTCCTCCTGGTCAGTCGGTGTGTTGCCGGTAGGGGCTTTCTCACCCGGTACTTTAATGTCTCCTGTGGGTGCGGCGGGAGCAGCTGCAGCAGCGTTTGGTGCAGGCTGTGAGCAGTCTCCGTCGCAAAAGTCTTCGGGTCCGTATTGAGGGGAGTCCGTAGGCTTGACGATATAACCCGATGCAGAATATGCCTTGATGGATTCGATCGGAATTGTGAGTGTCTCTGTGCGGGGACCCCCTGAATGGCAGGCTGAGCAAGCAACAGCGGCGCAGGTGAAACCTGGGGGAGGAGCAGTCTGAATGACCGGTTCACGGCAGACGATATCATTACAACCGTGGGAGATAGTGTACGTCTTGGCCCTTAGGCCCTCCGAGCAGAGTTCATCGTAGACTTTGGTGTAATGATGAGAGTACCTGTGACCAGGGCCGAAGCCGGAGCCAGCTGTGACGGTGATTTCAGGGAGGGTTGTAGTGGTCTCGCAAGGGTCAGAAATAAAGATAACACCTGCCCGGGTTACAGCCAGTAGAGAGACGTAGGATAAAATCGTGGCAGTCTTCATCATGACTTAGAAGGATGGGAAATGAGGGGAGGGAGGGGGAGGGGGACGGGATATCGAGAAACACACAGCTTGAACGAGAGGACGTGGCACAGAAGCGGCCAAAAATGAGTGACTGGGAAGAATGCTGTGGTGCCATAGTCTAATATGGCCTACGAGTATATACTTATACTCCTGAGGTGGTAAAAATCCTTTGTATATAAACAACATGCTACATCTCGGTTGCGAAGAATGCAGTGTAGCCTTAATCTCGGCAGAATAGTGATGGACACCTCGAAAAGAGCGATATAGTGATATCTGGGTGCTCCTTGATGTAGCATACCTTGGAGGTGAGATATCCCCACGGTTCAAGTGCCAGAGACAAGACAGGTAAGGTCGAGACGGAGATAGAGCCGATGCCGTCAATAGTAATACTGACTTTGACCTGGTCCGTCGTCCGTTGTACCGGTCAAATATTGTCAAGTGCTGGTAAACTTTAATGCTGTAGCTACCCTTCAGGTGCGGAGAGAATTTTCGAATTTAAATTGAGCCGTTGTTATGATCCTAGGCCCTGGTCTCATCTAGAATGGATGCGCAATGAATGAATTCAGAGACGTGGACTCGCAGTCGCCTTGCGGACATTTTTGAGGGGACAGGCCCACAACTTGTGAGGGGATTGCTTGCAATACTGAGCCTCGAAATATTAGTGCTCCCAAACGTGGTTAATGATCACCAAGTGTTGAAACGTGTTAAAATATGCGAATGCTCTGCACTGGCTGCGAGAGGTACAGAGGTTAGGTGAGTGAGTAGTCGGAGTGTATTGCCACAGTGCCGCACTGTATTTCCCGATTGGGACTTGACAATCGCTTCTCCCCATTTCATTACCAGGTAGCGACACCAGTTAGCGACACCAGTCAACGACTCCTCAACATCTGTGATCAATTGAGGAATATCTTATTGGTTGTATACAAGCACACACACACACACTCAAAGCCCTGCCCTCTCCGGGCCGTCTCCGGATGGCAAACACCAGCAATTGCAATACCGATGCCTGACAAGAATATGAAGAGCAACGACATCCCACAGTGGCGAGCAATGAGCACCCGCGGCCAGCATGGCTGATCTGCCGTGTCGCACGACGATGGAATGAAGCACTCGGCGGTTATCAAACGCCACCAAAAGACCCTTACCCGTGAGTGGCACATCTGAGTTCGGTTCCTGTCGATCTTCCGAGCTTGGATGCTTTCCTTCCGGCCGCCACCGCCTTTGCCGTGGCGCCCTCCAAGAAATGTCTTACTTGGAGTCGGATGCCGGTACCATTTTCCCCTACCACTGACTCTGGAAATCCCCGAATTCTGGGGAGACTCTGTATTAGTCGTACCGGAGCTGGCAACCCTGAATAGCAGGGATATGGAAACATATTGAAGAGCCTCAGGTCCCACATTCCCCCTCTCGAAACATTCAGGGAGTCATGTAAGCTTCATTCAAACTCATTCCTAATCAACATGCAAACACGGTCTTCCGAGATAGGGAACTTTCCTGGTCGGGAACCGCAGGTAATGAGTGAGTGTCATGGCGTTATTCTCTTAAAAACTTCGAGCGTCTATATATGAGGCCTCCTCAATTTTGTCGAGGGTACTTCTCCTAGAGTCGATCATTTGCTTTTCTGTCATTCTTTTATGCTGCTTTAGATTGCTTTTGGTTTTGACGGATGCATCTACGCAATCTCCTAGGGCAGGGCATAGCCCTTGGCCACCTCTCATGTCTGGCTTATGCCGCTGCCTTCGACCCTAAGTGTCCTGATGGAGAGACTCTTGTGCAGGTACAGCCTATTGCAATTGTCTCTGAGGGCCCTCGCGGACGTGGTACTTCGCACACAACTGTCACAAGGTAGGAGAAATGGCGAGGTTGATCCGAGGACCGAATTAACATTGTGTGCTTTAGGACCTTCTCTATCCCACCTGATGCTTCGTACACGACAATAACGGAGACTGGTGAGCCGGCCACCACTCTGACTGTGCCTCCCACGGGCAACCCCCCTGTTGGTACGGTGCTGATCAGGGTACCACCGAGCCCTACCACTACGATAAGGGAGGTTTATACCGGAACAACGCCGGTGACCCTAACTCTCCAGCCGGCAAAGTCTGGTGATGCTGTCACTGTCCTGATACAAGAATCGCCTGATCTGTACACTACCATCACGGGGATTGGGACTGGGACAACTCGCACGACCAGGACAATCCAGCCGGCTGGTCCTGGCGAGACCGGCACTGTTGTCGTCGACTTACCTCGTCCCTTGGCGCCTCCACTTTCATACACCACTGTAACAACTACCGGTGCAGGAAGTGTACCTACTACGCGAACCATTCCTCCCAGTCGCCCCGGCGAGCCAGGGACCGTTGTTGTTGAAGTGCCTTCGCCATTGCCACTAATTGTCCAAGGAATTCCACAAGGCACACTCACAAGGATCGGTTCTGTCACGGCCCCAACAACAAGAACTGTCCCCCCTCGCGGCCCTGATGAGACTGGTGTAGTTATTGTTGAGATTCCTCCGCAAACAACAGTTACGACAACTGGCCCCGTCACGGCCCCAACTACCCGAACTCTCCCAGGCGATCCTGGCGAGCCTGCAACTGTGATTGTAGAGATCCCTCCGCAAACTAGAGTTACGACAACTGGCCCTGTCACTGCCCCGACTACCCGGACCGTTCCTGGTGGCCCTGGCGAGCCTGCAATTGCGGCTGTAGAGATCCCTCCTCAAACTACAGTTTCGACTACTGGCCCTGTTACTGCTCCGACCACGCGGACTATTCCTCCTGGAGGCCCTGATCAACCGGGAACCGTCATCGTTGAGGTTCCTCCGCAGACCACGATTTCGAGAATAGGTACCGTCACTGCCCCAACGACCCGCACCATTCCTCCTGGTAGTCCCGGCCAACCGGCAACTGTCGTTGTTGAGGTTCCCCCTCAAAATGCAGACCCAGTCGACCTTGAGTTCATCACGGATACCAGGACCGGAAACCCAACGACGTTCACCATGCCTCCTAGCAGCTCCGGCGGACCTGGTATCGTTGTCCTCCAGGTCGCTCGTCTTACCAGCCCTGGAAGAAGCACAACAACTGTGACAACTCCGGGAACCGCCACTACCCCGACAACTAAGACCGTGACACCATCTGGCACTGGTCCCGTTACAGTTGTAGTCCTGGCGCCTCCAACACAGAACCCCACCTCGACAACTGCTCCGGCTTCTCGCAGCACTACTACTGTGACGTCTACTGGCACAGGCACTTCGCCTTCGACAACGACTGTGATTCCGAGCGGAACTCAACCAGCTACCGTCATCATTTATGAGCCGCCTCGCTCTACAACCACTGTGACGGTCACAAGTGGCATAACACAAGCAACCACAACGACTGTGATTCCTACCGGAACTGGTCCGGCAACTGTAATTGTGAAAGATAAGCCTTCTACTTCGTCGTCTGCTGGGTTTGGTGTAGCAGATATCCAGAAGAAACCTCTTAGTTCATCATCCGTAGCTCCTAGCACATCTGCGGCCCCTAGTACATCGTCTGCGCCCTCAAGCAAGTCATCCGCACCTTCCGCTACATCCTCACCTCCCACTACGTCAGCTCCTCCTACTACGTCTGCACCTCTTAGTACATCGTCTGCGTCTTCTGGTGACGGGGGCAGCAGTGGAGGAGGAAAGGATGGAGCAAACGGAGGAAGTGGAGGAAGTGGAGGAAATGGAGGAAGTGGTTCAGAAGGAGGGAGTGGCGGAAGTGGCGGAAGCGGCTCAGGAGGAGGAAGTGGCTCGGGAGGTGGAAGTGGAGGAAGCGGAGGAAGTGGAGGTAATGATGGAAGTGGTGGAAGTGGTGGAAGTGGAAGTGGTTCTGGAGGAGGGAGCGGTGGAAGCGGTGGAAGTGGGAGTGGTTCGGGAGGAGGTAGTGGAGGAAGTGGTGGAAGTGGCTCTGGAGGAGGAAGTGGAAGCGGTTCAGGAGGAGGGAGTGGTAGTGGTTCAGGAGGAGGGAGTGGTAGTGGTTCAGGAGGAGGAAGTGGAAGCGGTTCGGGAGGTGGAAGTGGAAGTGGTTCAGGAGGTGGAAGTGGAAGTGGTTCAGGAGGTGGAAGTGGAAGTGGTTCTGGAGGAGGGAGCGGTGGAAGCGGTGGAAGTGGGAGTGGTTCGGGAGGAGGTAGTGGAGGAAGTGGTGGAAGTGGCTCTGGAGGAGGAAGTGGAAGTGGTTCCGGAGGAGGAAGCGGTTCTGGTAGTTTATGATGGAGACGCAAAACTTTAGACACAGGGGATTTGTGCTATATTCCTTCCTCGGTCAGACTTCGAGATCATTTATTTATTTATGGCTCTTCTCTTATGCCTATATACTTAAGCAGTGGATTTAGCGATGTAGCCCAACATCCATATCCTCCCGCTAGTCTCCACTCTTGAAATGGATATCGTATGGACAAACATGAGCCCTACCGCCATCTACTTAAGCGTTCTCTGTCCAAACAACCAAGCAATTGAACTGAAGCCATTCGCAGACGCTCAAGCGGCGGGCAACGTCCGACCTACAAAGATGTATGCAGCAGCGACATATCCATTTAGAGTCGGCGGCCCCTTGCTTAGCGCGAAATGTCATCTTCCCTAAAGTGGCACCTAAAAAGAGAACATCAAAATAGTGACGCCACGCTTATTATGACGTCCAATTGATCTGGCCCTATTTGGGACGGACTCACTGAAGCGGGGTAAAAGTCGAGAAGTTCGCATGCACTCCGGGTAATTCCTCTGATATCTTTTGCTCTCATTTTACCTACTATTATTGCCTCTGTTAAGATCTGAAGGAGGGACTGAACTA
Source organism: Nectriaceae sp. PG4201 (assembly GCA_023628695.1). Taxonomy (NCBI): domain Eukaryota; kingdom Fungi; phylum Ascomycota; class Sordariomycetes; order Hypocreales; family Nectriaceae; species Nectriaceae sp. PG4201. The sequence goes on from JAMAKE010000001.1 coordinate 163,211, forward strand.
CATTGATGGGCAGTGTTGGTTGGGTCTAGAATGAGACTTTATATTGGCCGATCATAGCATGTTAATAAGTGTACGTGCGGTGTAGAGATAGTAGTTAACAGGGAGTCCGGTGAAGTCAGCTGCGGAGAAATAACGTGGGGCGATGGCTACGTTCGGCTCTTTGGTGGCTATGAAACCAGGAGGAAGCCTACTGACAGAAGATGAATATAAACATGATTGTGTAGTTTGGGTGTTAGATTCGCGCAAAATCTATAAACGTTCTCGATCAAGCTCGCTTACTACTTTGTCACTGTGAGAAGGAAATGGCTCTAAAAGCACAAGGCGAAACATAAGATAGTCAAAGAATGCAAAGTCTTATTCAGCTTCAGCAATCGCATATACCCAGGCTTCCTTATCTCAAGATCATGATCGTAAATAATCGCACAGGCTCTTCCCCCATCGAACGGCGCTCTTGTAGGTCCACATCCCTGGCGCATTTCCCTTCTGCAGGCCTTCAATGGCATCGGCAAAATCCGGTCCCAGGCCCTCCTCCTTAAGGTCACGAACAGGGTAGAGGTAGGTCTTAAAGGAGAAGAGAATAGCGTGGGTCTTGGGGAGCCGGGTTAGAGTCTGTAGCTCAATTCGCAGGAAGGTCTGCCAAAACTGTTAGCGTGGGGTGTGACATAAACGCGAGGGAACATACTGTTTCGACGTCGACAGGTTGGTCTACTTCAATCGTATCATCACCTGTAATGTGATTTCCTTTGCAATTGAAGAGGTCCGGATGAGTCTGAACCGACCACTGCGTAGTGTTGTAAGTAAGTAACTCGTGGGTGTTTGGGCGATTCTGTACTCACATTGACACGCTTCACACCCTTGCCTACTTCCAACTTGGAGAAGAAGCGTTCCATACTGGCCCCAATTTTCTCATACGACGGCACTGGTGCATGAATCTCCAAAAGCGTCTTGCCCAATTTCGCTGACGGATCGAAGCCCGATGGGAAGCAGCACATGAACGCAACCGAACCGTGACCTTCTGGCGTCTGCTGGAGAAGAAAAATATCCTCCTCGACTGTCTCACCGAGGATACGTAGAGCGGACTCCATATCTCCAGAGGGGATGGTTGGGAACACCTTCTTGGTTACAAGATTCTCGAAGGTGGACTTGTCACTAGAGAGCTTGAAGAGAGTTGGGAAGCGGACAGGGAGATGCTCCGTTAGGAGATACGTGTAGAGCTCTCGAACAGCGCCTTCACCCGCTGGCGTACATCCATGAACGGTGTTGCCATGCTTGGCGGTGAGGTTCTGCCGGAGAGTAATACGGTCGAGGTAATCCTGGTCAATAGTGATGAGCTCTGAGGGGGTATCGGCCCTGATAGCTGAGAAGTCATCCTGTTAGTGGCTTGCTCGGGACTGCGTCAAGAGAGGCTGACCCATGGTGATATGATAAGTAGGTTTAAACGGCCGTAACTTTCGACGCTCCGCCGTCTTCCAGTCAAAGTCGTTTAGAGGCTCGATGGGGAGTACTTTTTCAGGAAAAGGCGCAACTTCTTTGGGCTGTGCCCGTCTCTTTCGACTGTTTGTCCATGCTTTCGCCTATGACGAGTTCGTTGTCAGTGATAGTATAAGGGCAGATTTCACGGCCAAGCCATACTGTAGCGTTGATAACCCATATGGAAAACAAGATGACAATGCCAAGAGCGGTCACCTTGATAAGTGACTGCACAGTGGGGCTCAGGTTGCCATAGAGGTCCATGGTTATTCCAGTGATTTCACGCGACGGCGATGATCTTTGAGAGACGAGGGATGAGAGACTCCGGGCCGTGGTGGCATATTTATGTTGAGGAGGTTGAGAGATAGGTGTGATGATCTCCCATATCCTGCGGGTTGATAGCGGATGGATCAGCTACAATGGGTATGGTCACCCCTCCATCCCGATATCGCGAGGACCGCCACTAGGCTAGATAAACCTAGGATACCCGCCACTGGAGTTTAAAGATACCCGAGGCGTGCGAAACTTAAAGACTGTCAAATGATTTAATACCATTGTCGCCGCTGAATAGTCTGTCTAGTTGCACATGGTACCAAAGGCACGTAACACCCATTTCCGCTCAAGTGAACTCTTCACTACTCGCCCAGTCCCACCATAACTCCACCACCTCGTCTCTAATCTCTGGACGCGTTTGCTCTTCGAATTTGTTCTGGATAATGTTTTCGTCGAGGTCGTGTATGTTGTCCTTTGCCTTGTGAACATAAGTCTGTCGCAAGTTCATCCCGATCTTCTCTGAATCAACCAAGTGGTAACTCTTCTTCTGAGCCCTGCCCAACCTTTCCCTCATTGGGCCCAAACTCCATTGGAATCCCAAGGCACCATCCTATGTGCCTTCCATGCGGTCTAAATCAATGTGTCCTGTACCCCCTTGGTATATGGCGATACTGTACCCATTTGTCAGGATAGTGTCAGACCCGAATCTGAACCGTTGCAGAAAACATCCTCCACAAAACTCCAATATCTTGCCCATCTTTTCAACCGGTGCCTGATGCCAAGACTTCCAGTGGTGCACGCTTAGTGGGAGGCTTCCCGACTCGTAGAAGCCACTTATGTCTCCGTTCATGTCCAGTTGGTGAAGCCCCGGGATGATGGACAGCTTTGCTTTGGTCTTGCTATAAATGCAGTACTTCAACAAGCCATCCCCTTGCGGCACATCGTCTTCTTTCAAACATTGTTCGATATGTGGTTCTAATTTCCGGACCAGAGGCATGCTTAAAAAGACACCGGCGCCGCCGAAGGCCATGAAGCCGTGGTGTTTGACCTGGTCAAAATTCTCGGACAAACCTCCGAGGTAGACTTTCTTATTGTGGTCATACTTATCAAGGGCCTGGGATAGGGGACTCAGTGAAGGAAAGAAGGTGTCATCGTCGATAATGCCGACCCATTTTGTCTCTGGGGTTGAGTGCCAAAGCAGGTCTCGAAGGATCGTAAAATGTTGCTCGTTGGCCCCCAGGTTTTGATCCCAGGGTTTGATCATGATAAGTTCAATTCCATGCTCGCGAAACTGAAGAGTCATACTGCTGAATTCGTCGTGATGGTTTTTAGCGTCGGTTATCATTGCCAGCAGCCGGGCTCCCGAGTTGGCCAGCCAGAGTTCAAATTGGGACATGGAAATATTCAGGCGGTCATAGCTGGTGGCTACGCCGAAAAAAATGTGCGAGTAATCCTGCTTCGGGTACGCAGGCGGTACACTAATTGTAACCCCGTTGCATCGCGTCGTCTCCCAGTTATCACATTCATCATCGAGTCGAAGCAGCTGTCCCTCTCCTAGTAGTGGTCCCGCGACTTCGGCCACAGTGGCCCTATCGAGGCTCCCGTTCATAGATGGGTGAATGCAGCGTCTCTGGTAAATGATATCTCTTGTTAGGCCGTAATCATGGCGACGCAGGTGATCGAGCTCGAGAGAACAGGCATGCGATCGGGACTGATCGGCCCCAGCTTTCGAAATATGGAACGGAAGGGTGTACTGGAATCGTGATTCAAGTTGGCGTAAATTCTTGAAGGCGAGGATGACGATAACAATGACGATGATTAGGAACATCGTAGTCCGTCGTGGAGGATGGAGGCAACGCATCGTCCTTCTTGCTTGCCGTGAACAGTACGCTTAATTACTCTAAGCCTGGTTGCCAACGGAGCCCAAAACAGAGCTAGAAATGAGCAAATCTTCGTGGTTCGGCTAGTGTGGAGGAATCAGACTTCGTCGCTATGCAATAATTATGGGATGTTGGCTCGTGGTTCGTAAGCGAAACGGTGGGCAGGATGAGCGAAGGAGGATATAAACGAACGTAATGCAATGCAGAGCGAACAGAGCTCAAACAATGTAAAGCATAAGAAATCTTGAGATAGAAGAGAAACTGATGTGGCTATCGGAAGAGAGAAGGACGAAGTTCTGATGACGCAACGGATGGACTGATGTCGAGATGGAAGGAGCAGGCCAGTAAGCAAGACGACGAAGGGCGTACGACGACTAATGCCTGATATTCAAGGTGGCTGAGAAACTCCCCTTTCACTGGCTGAGGTTGCCGCTGATGAGGAACAAAAGGTTGAAAGAACGAGCAGCTGCATCTCAAGTGGTGGTGTAAGAGGTGGAGAGGTGAATCACAGCCATTCTCATCCGAATAGGGGATGGTCAGTGAATGAATAGGATTAATTTATGCTCACGCTTACGTCGGTTCTTGAATTCTTCAACTCCAGGCTTCAACTCCAGATATACCATTTTGGGAGGTTCCGGGGGAGTTGATATCCCATCCCCAAACCTTGCTCGACTCCACTACCTTAGCGAGCCGCAATTAGCTATTTCTCACACTTGCAACAATCAATTTCTACCCGACTTGAAGCAGCTTTCTGATGCAGGGATGTGTGTTGAAATGAGAACATACGGATTACTTCTCGACCTTGACTCCTGATGTTCAAACGCTGGAGGTCATGAATGGACTCGATGCAGGCGATGTAATATATTCTTTGTTATCTAGCCTTCTAACTTTTCCATCTAGTCCTTGGCATAATGAGGACTCTAAATCCACTTGATCTGCGTCCACCCTTTGACGTTTGCCTCCCAGCTCTTGACGAGATTCGCTACGGCATCCTTTCCCACGATATCTTGAATCTCCTGTCCGTCTTCAAAAATCCATTTCCGCACACGAGGCTCGAAATCTCTCCCGTAGACCTGGCCCTTCAACTTCGCGATCCAGCCTTGCCCTTCCTTGAGCGCAGCGTCTGCCACTGACTGTAGCTCTTTGATTTGTGAGATAACTTCTTTCGGAAGATTGCTCTTTCCAGACCGATCGCGTTCTTTTTCGCGTTCGCTGAAGGCGAGGATCCATTGTGAAGCTTGCTTCACTGCAGAAGCGGTTTCGCGGAACAAGGCGACCGCATGCAATGAACTGAGCAACATCATCTGGCCATCTACCCCTGTCTCGCTGCCTGGAACAATTCCCGAGCGGAGATTGTCCAGCGCAGCCCTTACGGCATCCACAATTTGATTGAACACCTCAGGCAGGGGCGCAGATCGGTCGATGGTTGCCGAAAACGGGATGAGAGTGCAAAGAAGGCTGATGGTTTCGAAGTAGACGGCTTCCTGGTTGGTTAAGTCGCCTTCTGGCCCGTGGAGAAACTTAGTGAAGGAGTTGCACAGCTGATTCAATGTCTCGAGAACGAAGGCTTGCTCGGGGGCGGATGCTGCTGCTGAGGCTTTGTATGTGGGGGGAGGTTTATAAGTCAAGGTTTCATGGAATGCCTCGGATAGTAGGGACAAGTGTGATCGTCGGTTCTGTAACTATGTTAGTTATCACCCAGCGTGAAGGGATCTGAGACCTACTGTTGAAGCTGGGCCAACTTGAAGACGAGCGTATATTGGTGGGCTCGAACTACAACCCCACGATGGAAAGGAGCCATAATCGATCACCTCCTTGAGCTGAGTGTCGTCTGTTACCTCAACTGTAACCGAGTTAGCTTGGTGCAACTTTACAAATACTAGAGGAAAACATACTAAACCGAGCATCTTGGAACACATCCAGAAATTGTTGCCCAAAGATTCTTTCTGTCCTTGCTTCCTCGACTAGACTCATGACCCTCGTGCAACTCCATCTCAGATTTTCGATGTACTGGGGAATTGAAAGTATGCTCCCGTAGCTGTTGGTGTCAAAAGCGTCACTCAATCGCCGGTGCATCCGTAACTTTAAGGAAACATCATAGTGAGACTCCAGCATTTCTATAAGTTGCCACCCTTTGTGATCTGAGGGTGAGATAATGCCTGGGGCAACAGTAGATAGGCGATCGTAGAATATTGGTGCCAGAGAGTCCATAATTGTTCGCTTTACTCCCAGAGTTTCCCAAATATCTCGGGCTCGTGGGACTGTACCAAGACGGAGATGTAATTGAACGAGTACCAATGAGATAGCGCCGTGTTTAGGAGTGAGAGAGAGTTGGTGCTCTAGTATCAATAGAGCCCGAAGTAGTGGCTGGAGGGATTTCGGCGATCGTGATCGATCGGCTGATGGCGGAAAAGATTGCTGAATGTTGCACAAAGCAATGAGGATGGCGAGGTCAGGTCTGATTTCGGTCTCAACTGCTGGGTGGTCGGCAGTAATATCTGAAAGGGATTGGTGAAGGTTTAGGCCCGCCTGAGCTATTGATGAGAAAGAGGGGCCGCAAGAATATTCGCTGAATTCCTCCTCAGTTACCAGGCACTTCTTCAACCGCTGTTCTCCGGGAATGCTGATATACATAGAGGGGCATGTCGATACGAAATACTGCAGCTTCAGGGCTAATGTTCGAACTCTAGCTGAGTTTACTTGGCCATCTATTTCGTCTGCTAGGCGTGGGGTATGTTCAAACGCTAGATATTTCATTCCTGGAGGACTTAGTTTCTCAACGAAACCTTTGATGTCGTCAAACAGAGCGGCGCTACTAGCCTGATCCTGAATATACCCTATCAACTCTCTGAGTCGTAGAGATGATGCTTGGCCTTCGGATAGATCGTCTTCGTCGTTCGATGCTAGGCTGAAAGCAGCTGATACGCGCGCTAAGAGTATGTTTCTTCGGTAAATGGGGCGGAGATTTGATGACTTGATATACTTAACAAGGACATCTTGAACAGTCTTTTCAGTACTAAGTAATAACATCAGTCTCGAGATTCACGACGGGATGAGAGATATAGCTTACTCTGGGTTCGTGGTTTTGATCTGCCCAGCAGCAAGAATGAACTGCCGCCAGACAAACCAGTCTGATGCCAATAGACTAGGCTGTCCGTTTTCATCCTCTATTGACAAGCAGTCTTTGCAGATCTGATATACGGCCTCCCAATCATTTTCTTTCTGGTGCCTGGCGAGAACTCGTAGAAATGGCTCCTTTCGGCCCTGACGAAACTGCGCAATAGGGGAGAAAAGCGTGCTAGTCATCAGTTTCGCAAAGTCATTGTCGGTACCGTGCTTCTCCACAACATCATACAAGAGGAGAACTTCCTCCTCAGACTGAACGCTTCGAGGTGGGGACTTGTAGGTCTCTTCTCCTTTAGCACCGTCCGCCTAGGAACGAGTTAGGTTGTGCATCAAAGTATTATGTTAATTTGCAAACCTGTTCCGCAGCCTGGGCAGCGCGTTGGATCTGTTTTAATGCCAGCATTCCGTACAACTTCTTCTTTTCAGCAGGCGTTTGTGAACTTGTCTAGATTGGAATTAGCACAATCTCAACCTGTCCTAAGTGAGGCGTTTCCTACCGCCAATAGGTGTGTGGTGAGGATATTCCAGAACATGAAAGCTTCCTTCTGAGGGTGTGATCTATCGAGGATAGCAGCAATCTAGCGGCTAGGTCAATAACATATTTCATGCTGCTCAAGAAACAATCTCGTACCTGCTGTGCGCTGACCAAGTCCCAATGCAACAAACATGACTCCAAGCATTTCGTAGCAGTCAAGCCATCTTTGGGTGCAGACTTCACCAGCCGTACCCTGAGCGGACCCAGGGTTTCAACAAAATCTTCCTCTTGCGTCAAGTCACCTGTTGCCCATTCAAGCAAGTTTATCGCCTCTGCATCCTTAATAACGGTCCCATCCTTGACGAATTGCGTAATGGCCGAAACCGCAGCAAGCTTCGCATTAGGATCGTCTAGTTGACTTTCTGCACATAGTTTGACTATCTGCCGTTCCTGGTCAGTAATTCGTTATACACTCCCTCCGGATGGTCCTCTCACCTCGTAATACTGATCGTTGAAGGTTCGGGCTCTCTTCTCAGCGAGACGAATGACGGCAGGCCAGCTACCGTCGTTGAAGGCCGACTGTAGCTGAAGGTCAACGCCGTTCTTGAGAGCAGGGCGTCCACGGTTCATGATCTCACTCTCACTTTCGATCGCTCACCCAGTAGACGCTGAAGTTGGAGGGGTTCAAAATGGATCTGGAGGTGGGAGGTGGGGTGAAGGAAAGGTATGAAGGTGGGATAAATGTGGCGCATGATTGTGGCGCACAATTTCTACCTAGGTTGTGCTTTGGCTTCAGTGACGTGATAGTTAAGAAGAATTAGATTCTGGGCGTCAATCCTACAGAATTAACTCTCTCTGTACTTCAATCCTGTTGCCGATACTCTGAGGGCTTTGATGGCCCCTGTAAAAGCTTCGACACGTTGCCACATCGCACCTGCTTGGGGCATCATCGAGCAGCCGATGTCCAACTCCAAAATCTACTTTGATATCATGGTGCCTCCTTCTAATATGCGCCGAAATGCAGTATTGTACAACTAATTGAACATGTCTCATGCTAATTGAGAGGAGACTGCAATGTGCAGATCCGCTGCGAGGCTATGGACCTTGACCGCTTCCATCCATCTCTCCATCTTGTGTTGCATCCCACATCACCAGAATGAACCAGTCTCCTTCTTTCGTTTGTCGGTCTACTGTACTGTCAGTGGCTTCCGCGGTATCGAATATTCCATGTGCAGTCTCGGCACGTACCCAAGCTTGCTTGCAATCGCGATATGCCCTGTTCGACCATTAGTCCCCTGCCAACCCAAGACCTCAAACTTGGACGCACTGGAAGTATTCTCCACACATTGATTTATCCCCGCCATTCCGGAACAAACATCTATAGCTTCGCTGCGCGGCCTCTTGGCATGGGTCGAAGTATTCGCTCTTTGATTTCCTGTTGCAAACCATCAGTCGTTGAGAGGCTTGAGCGTGGGGCAGATGACGAACGTCTCGAACTTGCGTCTCTTTTCGTCGTTCCAAGGGTCCGCGCTGGACTCGGTGCCCTTGGTGGGCTCTTTGTACTCGGCGGAGTCTTGGGGTGTTGAAGACATTGTATCGGAGGCGTGCAGAGTCGGAGAGATGGAGGATCATGACATTCGGAGAATGAAGTCATTCCCGGCTGAACATCGGTTATAATCAATTCCCTGATACAGAAGTCTCCTACGACTTCTGTACCTTGGCAACTAAATATACACTAATTGTGTCTTTGAATAACCATTCGAGACTTGTGGCTGATATAAGGAGCACATTTTAGTCCTTGATCAATTTGCTTCATCCCAAAAGCCGTCAGCATCCCATCCCCCGTTCACGTCCTTTATAGTCCCCAATAAACCTCCCCTTGCTCGCTCAATCTTCCTTGTCGTCTCCTTACTGCAACACAATCCCACATCGAACTCCTTCAGACCGTCCTCTCCCATGGTAGCTAGAGCTGCAAGCGCAAGGTACGAATGATAGATGTCTGGAGGTCCTCCGACAGCTTTTGAGAACCCGCCTATCCTATGTTGTGTAATGTCAAGGAGGTACTTTCGAGATCCAGGAACATCTACAATGGAAAAGTTCCCGATCATCTAGCAAGCGTTAGTACAGCAAATCCAGGAAATGCGACAATGGTAAAGACATACTGCAAGTGTGCCACCAACCCACCAACAATAGCATGTGTCGGCCTTTTTGTTCCACCTTCCATTATATCCCACATGGACGCAACCATCTCCTAGAGTTAGGTCACCAGGCTCTGATTGAATAAAATTTTCTTCCTCCTCATCGTCATCCTCCTTTTGCTTCAGATACGCAAACTGCCGATATGCAAGAAACCGAAGTAGTCCTTGTCGATCGGGGATGCCATTCTGAAGAGCGTCTTTAGTAGACGGAGCTGAGGAATCCAGGGGTCGGTCCAGGAGGGAGAGTGCGCCGATGGCGCAGTAAGCATATCCCGCTATGAGATGTCAGTTAGTTAGTCTTGAAAGTCCGGCTAGTCATACCATGAGCCTCATGCTGCGATGACTCTGCGACACCGCCATCATATGTCTGCCCCCGCCGAATGTGCGCCACCATCTCCTTCACATCAATATCCTCCACCCATCCCTCTTCGCCTTCCTTAACATCGCCTCTCAACATCCACCGAATGCAGCCCGCTAGATAGCTGTGCCGCGTGTCCCTCCCACCAACCGTTTCCCCATCCCACATGTTCTGCCCAAAGCTCCCATCGGGTCTCTGCAGGTCCCTCATCCACTTGAGCAGCTTCGTCCTGTTCACACCCGCAAAGGCTGCTCGCTCTTCACTCTCCCCATCCGCTGCTAATGCCAATAGGAGCAGCGCAAAAAAAGTAGCCGCTAAGTTTGCCGTCCCCTTCTCGGCATTTTGGCCAGTGTGGGCATGCGTTGAGCTACCACAGAACCCACCGTCGGGGTGTTGTAGGCTTAGGACCCATCTCCGGATTGCGGATCGGTCCGCTGCTGTGAATGGCACCGATAGAAGATCTAGGGCGGAGATGATGAAGTAGGCAAAGGTGAGGCGTGTCGAGTCGTACGCCGTATAAGGTGATGGGAGAAAGTTGCTGTGACATCGTTGCCAGTATTTAATGTGCCTCGGCTTGTCCAAGGGTGGTATAGGATCTGACATTTTGACGTCTTCCGTTTCTGCTTTAAGCTAGATTATTTGCGGTAATAGATTCTGTATCAGGTTCATAACGTTCAAGGATCGTTTTCTACTAGTTGCAAGGATGCACTCGGGGAATTTCAAGCTCTATTGTCTAGGACTTTAGGTTGCATTAAGGTGCCGTCAGCCTCGCCCCGTCCCGCGCCAAGCTTCACCAGCCACAGGTCCCTGCCAAGTGCGATTCGCTGCCTGTCGATAAGCCTTGCGACACTGCGACGATAAGGAAACGGGGCACATGTGACGCAAGCCAGTGACCAGGTGGCCAGCGATCGCTCATCCACGCACCCAGGTTTCACCAATAAGTCCTAGGCATCTCCGCCTCGCTTTTACGTTCGTTTCTTCTCTGTCACTCGCTTCGCCATTCGGAGGCAATACCTAGTTTTGATTACGCAAGACTCGGAGCGGACTTGTGCGACGCGAAGACGTGGCCGCTTCGAAACTTCGAAACAAAGGCCGAAACACCTTGATGCAGAGCAACTCGTCGCATTACAATCCGCGAAGAAACACCAACAGGCTGGAATTACTCGCATAAGAGTCGACTTTATATATACGAATACCCCGTCCTCAAAACCACCGCAACCATGGCACTCATATCCGCACGAACGATCATCACCTCGGTGTCCCTCTTCCACATCACCCTCGCATACTTCTTCCTCACCAGTCCAAGCACGGTCGATAACCAGGCGATGGTCTACATCTTGGGTGAAAGCATGGGCATGGTTAGCTTCCAAGTCTATAGGTAGCTTCAGGAAGAACCCATCGCTAATGAAAGGCAGCCATACGCAAGAGGATTCGACACGCAAAGTGCGCCGTTAGCCTTTTTGGCTGCGATTCTCGTTGTTATAGGCTTCAGCGACCTAGTGTCGCTCTCTATGCCAGATGAGATCTGCCTAATATTCCACTGGGGCACCCAAGGTTCGTCCCTATGGCCGAACCCCACCTCCGCATAAAGACAAAGTTGACCAAACCGGCAGCCCCTCTACGATTTCTCCTCTCTCTGTCATACCTCTTCTACGTCTTCTTCTTCGGTCCCTCATCCCCAGTCTATAGCTCCTCGTCCACGCGCGGACATCTCGCCCACCCCAGCGGACACAACCCCTCCTACCAACCCTCTGGTTGGGGTGGTGACGGCCTTAAAAACCGCGTGTTCTTCACCTATATGTTCGTTGAGATGATGGCTTGGTTTTGGATCTGGGTTACCTTGCGTGAGGAACGAGATGCTATTTTGGAAAAGAAGTCTAGACGACGAAGCCACTCCCACTCGAGTTAATTTTTTTAGGGAGCGTCGATTGAAGTTGACCTGGACTGGAGTGCAACACGAACTACGGAAGGCGTTGGGACGGTCTTTGCTCCGCTGGGGACGTAGAATCTATAGGATTGGCGATGGAAAGAAGAATGTTGTCTATATGTGAATCCACTCCCATGGATAACAACGAATGCTGCAAATCGCATGCTACTTTCGGCCTTCTCAGATAGTATAATGTTTCGTCTGCCGTCAACAACGACGGAGGAGCTAGATACAAATCACTGATAACTACATCGGCAGTGTGAATGCTTGAGTGGCAGATACAGGTCTTCTCGACCTTCTACTATTCAATATTCAAATGTATGTAAATGAGGTATCCATAGGTATTGTCCAATCGCCAACCCGAAAAAGCCAGTGACGGCTAAGAAGCAAAGGCCATCAAGGTCGTGGAAGGAGAATAGAAGGAAATATAATAAGGCGTCTAGCGCCAAGAAAAGGCTGTTCAAAACGAGCCCATCTTCAAAATGCCAACTTCCAAGTCCTGAAACCCATTTCCCAATCGGTTTGTATATGCATCTTTCATCAAGTCGTTGAATAATTCTTCTTTGAGGTCTATGCTGGAGGCGCAATACTTGCCTCGTTCATCCAAAGCAGCAAGATCAGAAGAGTTTAACCACTTCCGATCTCTTTTACTGCCTTTTGTGTTTCAACGGCTGTCACATGGCCGTCTTTTGTTGGAGTCGGCTCATTGTCTTCGAAAATCTGCTCCTCAATTGTCTCGCCAGGCTTGCCGATCACTGGACTGAACATGTCTACCTCCTCAATCTCTTCTTCTTCTTCTGCCTCTTCAGCCTCATCTTCTTCTTGTATGGTTATCTCTCCAGATCGCCGTCCTAACCCCGAAGCACTAGCACTGCGGGAGTGTGATCCAGATCCACTGTTGCGTTGTGTATTCTGAGCGCTACCGAAGTTGAGTGTTGGACCTTTGAATAGGTTTCTCTTCCGTTTTGCAAACATGATCCCTGAGGCAAAAGGGTTCGGAGACCCAGGTCCAGATGGCCCTCCAGAAGGCATCCCCTCGTTGAAGATGCTCAGAGGTGGCGGCGGCGCACGCACCAGGCGAATGTTGGACGGGAACGAGACTGCCGTCGGGGTAGCTGGAAGCACCTTTACGGAATGGTGTGGAGAATGTCCACGTTGGAGAGGCGTCTTGGACATTGAGGTAGAAAATGATGCGGCTGAGCTAGTAGAGGAAGCCTTTGAGTGCGAGTGGTGGTGATGGTGCATCGACCTCACAGAGGAAACGGATGAAGACGTCGATTTGCGGCCTCTAAGTCCGGCTGATGACCGCCGTATCGTAGACCTTGGCGTCAGCGGTGAAGGTGACAATGACTGTCGTTTGTACGACTGCGAAGTTGTTATTCGTGGTGGCGGTTGTACGGGCGTAGCCAGAGATGACCCTGTGCTGTGAGCCGTGGGCATCGGTGGCCTCACAATGTGACCATTAGCCACTACTCCTTTCGGGAGCCCAGCTGTAGGCGGTATTCTAGGCGAGCCTGACGCTGGGTATTTACTTGTCTGTGGCCGCGGGCTGGCGTCTTTATTACTGCCACCACTGCCAGCTTTACTATGCAGATCTGGCGTGCTTCGACTCGTTCGTCTTTCATGGCCTCTACGCCTTCTCGTGTTCTCGAAAAACCAGTGCGTCCAGTTCTTCCAGTGCGCTATTATAGCCTGGCTCGGCTTCTTTCTCGGTTTCTGATGCCCGTTCTGCGGCTGATTTCCATTGGCGGCGAGCGCGTCAGATGTTGTAACCAGATGGAGGGTCGATCCACGAGAGCGAGCGCTTCTTATTAGGCCTTCCTTAGGTGGCGGAAGAGGTCGGCGATTGCGAGATGTAGATACAGATCGTATTGAATCCTTGTCAATGGGTGGGGGAGGATAATCACCGTCCTGGTTGGCACCCCCGGGTTCTTTACCAGACTCCACAAGCTGCGGGAGATCCGGGATTTGGTAGTCCACATAGTGTGCGCTTCTCCGTTCACTTCGTCCTCGACTCCTAGACCCTGAATGCTCAAGCTTAATGAACTGTCTGGTAAGACCACCCTCTTCGTCCACATCTTGTAGCATCGGTGCTATCCGTTCCAAACGGCTCGATGCTGCTGAAAGCCGCCGCAGACTTCGACTCTCAGCTTCTTTCTCCTTCCGCTTTTTTTCTCTCCGTTTCATCTTCCTCTGTTCCTTTTCGAGAAGCAAAGCCCACCAACCAGCGAGGGCATCGCATTTTTGTGCTAGAATACTTTCGATGACTGCGTCAATGTTGACACCAGCACTTCGCATTCGTTCGAGGCATTCTTTTTCTAGGGGAGTCGAAAATGGAGGAGACGGTTTTATGTTGAGAATCGTTTGCTGAGCTGGTGCATGCTCGACCAGAAAAGGATGGGCAAGAATGTCCGGTAAAGTCGGCCGGAGTAGCGGGCGCTTCGAAAGAAGAGACTTCAGTAGTGGTATAGCGTCGGGAGGTAGATGGTCTGGGTATTTGGGCTCATCAGACAGAATCTTTGTACGGGTAATATTGTCGTCGTCATCGTCAAATGGAAGCTCTCCACAGAGGAGGGCATACAAGATAATGCCTAAGCTCCAGACGTCAACCTTTTCGCCAGCATACTTCTCCCCCTTAAGCATTTCAGGGGCAGAATAGCATATAGTACCGCAGAAGGTTTGAAGGTGGTTGATTCTTCCCTCGTACTCTCGTGTAAATCCAAAATCGACCAGCTTGACGTTCTCGTGCTTGTCGAACAGTATGTTTTCAAGCTTCAGGTCGCGGTGAACACATGAGTGCATATGGACGTAAGACACAGCTCCTACGAGCTGTGTGAAGATCTTTTGGACTTTCGAGACCGGGAGAGGGCCATGTTCGAGAAGATGATTGTAAAGTTCATCACCTAATTGGTATTAGTGGCTGGGCACTGAGGCAAGTGATAAGACAATTGTAAATGTACCGGGGCAGTATTCGAGAACCAGCCACACCAAACTCTCCGTGACAATAACCTCGTATAGTCTCGCAATGTGGGGATGGATGAACTGTCGGTGATGATGAATCTCGCGGGCTAGATTAGAGTCACCCTTGTTTGCTGACTTAAGAACGACCTAGTAATGAGTTAGAATGCGCGCGTGGTTTAGTATTCGATGGTCCTCGCCCACCTTGGAACCATTGGTGAGCTTGTGGGTAGCCAGATAGACCTTTCCGAAGGACCCCTTGCCGATCAATCGTCCGAGTGTGTAGGTGCCGACGGACTTTAGGTCCTTGCTAGAGAATTCACTGCGAGGAGATGACGGTCAGTACAAACAACGCCAGCGATTACTAAAAGGCAAAGCTTACTCAAGGAGCTCCTGATACGATCGAGCAAGCTGGTTGTTGAATCGTAAGTACTCGAGAACTGCAGCCTTGTGGAGATTAGAGGTCATGTCGACGCACCTTCGCCTTGCGTCCCACCACGTCGGCCTGCCCCTTTGCCGCCTGCATCCTCCCACACCCAAGCCCAGCCGGTCGCAAGCCGGAAGGGAGACAGTTTGACTACTTTGGAGGTGCGGACCGTCAAGGGGCATGAAGCTGAGATCGTCTCCAGTGGCAGTGGCGTACGGCTCTGGACCAGCAGCACATTCGCGGGATCGCCGAGTAAGAAAAGGATGGAGTTTTCGCGAGTAGAGAAATCGCGGGTCGTCTCGGAGGGGCTCGTACACGGCGGAGGAAGGGATGTAGACGTCGAACTGCGTGATTCTGGTGGGAAATACTGGCGATTGTTGGTTGTAGGAGTCAAGGTTGGGAAATTTGGACATGGGGCTGGTTGGGTAGTTAGAGGGAATGAGCGACCTGCACCACAGCAGCAGGACTTGCTGCAGCGACAGTAACAAGCTACAATCGGCAGGAGCACCTTCCTAGTGGCGCGACACCGCGACGCCAGGCCTCATGGGTGCGTTCGCTTATAGTGGGCTTTCAGGCCTTTAATAAAACGGGCTTAATTTCCAAATTTGTACACAGCTTGTTTTTGATCTTCGCTGAATTATTATTTTTATGGTGAGTGATACAGTGAGATTTCCTTGCGTCTCGTGTTCTAGACTCGAGACCAGCTCTGGACCCCAGCAGGCCTTCCCCAGATTCGACAACGGCTTTTCCCTAAACTTTGAGTCGGGACTCGGGGTGTTTCTGACACGATGACGTTGTTTCTCATGTCTGTCAGCCGAGCCTAATAAATTATGAATTCGTGGCTGGTCCTGTGGCTGTCTGTGGCTTCAAGTGAACCGCCACAACCGCTAGCAAGATCGGGACGATATTTCATCCGCAGGTTTTGGATTTTGCCATGCCAGGTAGCGTTTGATGAACCAGCTTACCTTCATCGCCGCGTTTACTCGGTCTCTTTTAGCTCAATTCCTGCCTTGATGTCATCGGTCTGCTTACGTTGGTGCTGTTATAGGATGAAGTTGAGACAATAAGTACTTAGTACTGTAGTTACGTTGGTCTTTGTCTACCTCACGAGACGTTGAGCCAGGGGAGTTTAATAAATGCCAGCCGCCGAATCATATTCGTACATTTCCCCTATAGGGAGTGTCGCCTCTTTAATGCCACCTTTTCTAATGCACCGTACCCTTGGCCCCCCCTTTCCAACCGTAAACTCCATCCATAGCACGCCCGCCGTCGCAACCCAATGCACTTCTACAACACGTTCTACATACCATGTTTTGCTATACCAATCCATGCAGTCATGTTATACAGATAATATTCACAGTTGCCACTTTTTGATGTGACGATTAAATTCGGATTTTCCCGTATTTCTCAACCCAGTGACCCATCATCTCTTGCGTGTGTCTCTCCCCTTCTTCTTACCCTTCTTCTTGTCCTTAGGCAACTCCAGCTTTGTGTATTTGAGGTACTCAAACATAATCCTAATCATGTAGTCGTCGATGGTGTGGATCTTGTCGCCCCATGCATTGTACTCCACCTCCTCGTCGCCTTCTGGTGCTTCAGCTTCATCGAGCAATGCCCCATCCAGAACCGACTTGCTAGCCGGAGTTCCCTGTCGCGTCGTTGAGGCACCTGAAGCAGTGTTACTCGGCTTCTCCGTGAAATCGGCATCGTCTGCCTGGATCTCCTTCTCCGCGACACGTGCAGCAGCGACATCTTCGCGGTCCTCTGCCTGTTCGAGCACGCGCCCAACCGTCCTATCATTCCCACCCCCAGGACCTCCTAGGACTCGATCCAGAGCCGCATCCGCGGCATCGACACCCTCACTGGTAAAATCGACCTTCTCACTAAGGACATCCCTTACGGATATTTTGTTGAAGTAGTCTGTTGTAAACTCTCCTTCCTGAATAACCACATCATCCAGCATCTGCTTCTGAGAGGCCTTCCGGAGAATGTTGGCCTCGATGGTATGCTCGCTTACAAGGCGGTAGATGTGGACGTCGCGAGTCTGTCCGATCCGATGGCATCGATCCTGGCATTGCTTGTCCATTGCGGGATTCCAATCCTGGTCGTAGAAGATAACCGTGTCTGCACCTGTAAGGTTGATTCCTAGACCGCCAGAACGAGTTGATAGGATGAAGCAAAGGATACGAGGGTCGTGGTTGAATCGATCAGTCAGGATTTGTCGTTGCTCTACTTTGGTAGCGCCGTCAAGACGAAGGTATTTGTGTCCATGGATGTTAAGGAATTGCTCCAAGATGTCAAGAACCTTGGTCATCTGCGTGAATATTAGAGCACGATGACCACCAGCCTGGAGCTTTCGAAGCAATTTGTCAAGTACTTGAAGCTTCCCACAATCATATTGAAGCAGACGCTTATCTGGGAACTGAATCGTCAGTCTCATCCGGGCTTCATGCCAAGGGTCTATCGGTGACTGTTTTGGTAGGAAAGGTGCCCATCGGACAGGAGCTGAAAGCTTCAGGTCCTCATCGGTGAACGCTTCTACGCCTTTTCGACCGAGAACAAACTGTTCCATATCCCTTGTCACCACGGCTGGTGTTACACAAGAGAATTTCTCGATCCTGGTCTTGAAACTTTCGGCACGCTGATCAATAGTAGGAACAAGCGATCGAATGAGGTTGGATTCCTCCTCGAACCAACCCATGATTTTTTGCGGTATTTTGGGTCGCGGCTTGTAGGGCCTCTTGTCAATGCCGATAGTGAGCAAATCAACGAGGCTTTTCCCGTAGATTGGGCGCTGTTGGCGACGCAACGCATTCAAATACACGCAGTGTTGTAGTTCCTCGTAGCGACCCCACCTCGCCGCACTTTCAAGATAGGCAATATTTGATCTCACGGTTTCCGGGTCCAGATTTGTGTAAGCAGCTTTCGCTCGAAGTCGTTGGGCTTCTCTAAGCTCCATCAGAACCCGGTGGGAAGTAAGTTGTCCGATTCGATCAGCCTTGGTAGCAGATAGGTGCTCGTACTGAGATGGAATAAGATTCAAAAAGCTCAGATTAACCGTGCTCATCGGAGGTTCAGCGAGGAGTGATCTTCGAACGGTTTGTTCGGTTACACCATACTCTGCGACAACAGATTTGCGCATCCTGAAAGAAGTCATGATGGGACGATCGACAAACAAGTCGGGATGGTTGCAAACTTTTCGGAGCTGCATCAAGCAATTGATAATTGACAGGTAGTTGCCAGAAGCTAAGGTCTCCTTGGTGTCGTTCCGAGACAGAAACCCGTCATATAGTTCGCGCTGCCGTTTTGAGAGCCGACAAAATTCAACGTGCTCGTACTTCGCAGGCATCTGCTTCTCAACATCGGCTTTCAGTCGACGGAGAAGATATGGTCGAAGAACCTTATGTAGCTTTGAGATGATTGCTCGAGCCTCATCGTCCATCTGCTCCCTTCCGCTCTCCAGGATCTGGGATTCAGGTTTGTGAAACCAGTCATGAAACTCTTGCAAGTCCGCAAATCCACCTACGCCGTTTTCAGCCGGCATCAGGAAGAATAGCAACGACCAAAGCTCGGTTAGGTTATTCTGCAATGGAGTTCCGGTAAGTAGCAGGCGGGCTTGTGTGTTGAATCCCAAGAGTGTTTGCCATCTTTGCGATTTGAAATTCTTTATGTTATGCGCCTCGTCCAGAATCATGTAGTGCCAACGTCGGCGTTTGAAGACTTGTTGGTCTTGAAGCACAAGCTGGTAAGACGTGATGCAAACATTCCACACATCGTCGTTATTCCAGCCTTGTCGTTTTCGCTTCCGCTCCTCTTGCGAACCGTAGTACGCTAGAATCTTGAATCCAGGACACCATTTCTTGAACTCCATCTCCCAGTTAAGCATGACACTGGTAGGAACCACAACAAGATGCGGGCCCCAAACTTCATGCTGACAAGCAAGGTGAGCAAGTAGAGCAATTGTTTGGATGGTTTTACCAAGGCCCATCTCATCGGCAAGAATACCGTTGGTGTTATTTGCGTAGAGCCCAGCTAGCCAGTCGAGCCCGTGATGCTGGTACTCACGCAAGGTTCCGCGGAGGAGGAAGGGAATCTCGGTCTTATGTTTTGTCGAAGCCTGTGGTGATGTCGATCTGCTTGTCTCGGCTTTGTTTATAATCAACTCTCCAGATGGTTCGGCGTCGACTTCTGGTGGCTTCGTCTCGGACGCCACGGGCGAAAGGCTGCGGGATGAGCTTGAATAGTTAGTAGCCGGGCCAGTCTCTGCAATTTTCGGGTTTTCATTTGATAAAGGCGCAGTGGCTTCCATAGAATGGTTATCTTTTTGCGGCTCGTTAGAACTTATCATCGAAACATCTTCATTCTGGATCTCCGGCACGGTGCTTTCAGGTGGGTCGGAATCAGGAACGGCAACGAAGCCGTCTGAGATTTCCTCCGGATTCTTAGTGCTAGCATCCGGGGTATCGACGACGATCCCGCGGTCAGGAACTTTCTTTTCTCCTTCTACCAACAGGTGATCACCCTCGCTATCGCCATCGAGTGAGTCTGGATGGCGAACTAGAGACATCGCATCGTCATCGTCGTCGAATGGGGCATCTCCTGCATTTGCGTCCAGCATGTCGGTGTCATGGTCCGTTGCTGTAGGGGCTTTTTGCGCTGACTCCTCGTTCATCTGTTTGAGCTCTGATTTACCAAAGAATAGCCCTAGTAAACCACCCGCTTCTTCTCCAGATCCTTCTTCAGACCCTGTATCAGATTCTTCATTGTCGTCCTTGTCACTGTCCAGATCCGTTGAGCCCATATCATCATCCATGTCGACCGACTCATCACTCGTTCCCACGTCCTCAGCCTCCATTGCGTCTGTATCGCCCTGATCAGGCCCGTCGTCGCGTGCATTCTCGTTTTCTGGTGCGGCGTTGAGTTCTGGTATGTTGGCATATTTGGCTTGCAATTGCTCCTGGGTTAACTTCTCATCCGCTGCATCTTTCTGATCATCTCCTTCATCGCCCTCGTCATCATCGTTCGAAGACATAGACATATTATCACTATCTTCTTCATCGTCTTCATCGCCTCCGTTTGATTCAAGATCTGCCTCTTCGTCGTTGTCGGAAACGCCGAGATCGTCACTTAAATTTTCAAAACCGTCATCCTCATCTGAAGGAATTTCCGAGTCCAAACCAGCTTGACGAGCTTGAAGTTTCTGTTCGGAAAGGTTGACTGCTTCGTTCAGCGCAGCCTTGACTCTCTTCTGTTCTTCCGCCTGCCATTCCTCCACTCTTCGGCGGTTGACCTCTACACGGACATTTTCCCAAGTAGCGGACATTACTTTCACCACCGTCCGGTATCGGTTCAACCATATTTCTCTCGCCTCTGCTTCCAATTCCTCTACTGACTTGGGTTGTCGTCGTAGCCATTCTTCGCGGCATGCTTCAGCAACCTTTTTGGCCACAGATCGATGTCGTTGTTGTTCGGCCAACATGAGCTTGCGAAAATTTGTCATAGCCTTGATCATATGATCCTGACGAGCCCACTGGCGGGGAGGCTCTTCTTCAGGTTCTGGTAAAAAGAGAGAGCATTTTTCCTGGGATAAGAGACCTGACTCTGCTTCCTCCTCGATGCGCATGATTATGCGGGCTTCCTTCTGCGCCATTTCATCAGTATATAAAGGTCCATCCTCAGACGCTTGTATGCCGCCATCTTCAACCGGGATGTCACCCGCGCGATTCCAGAAATCCTCGAAACTTGTGCCGATTTTGGGTCGCTTGCGGACCTGGTCAGGGTGTACGAGAGGTATATCGCCAGAACGTCCAACCCTCAGCTTGATTCTAGGTGACCGATGAGTGGCCTTGAACGCTGTTTCATCTTTTGCATCAGCCACGTCGCTGAGCCGGGTAGACCGTCTGGACCGGGTCGATTGTCGGATACGTGGAGGGGATGGGCTTCGGCGACGTGTGGAGCGGGAGGATGTTCGGGTTTCTTGAAGAGGCTTCTTTGAAGAGGATTTCGGAGTGGTGGTCGAGGTGGATCGTGTATGTGAGGTGGCCTTTGCTGGACTTGGCTTATGTGTGCCATTTGTCAACCTTTTCGAAGCTCCAGTTGGCGGTTGACCATTCGGCTTCGGCGGGCTTCCGTGCGCTCCATGAACTGCTCGTCTTGTCAATCGTTTGCCGCCCGGAGGGTGTGCCTCGAGAGGGATTGTATTGATGCGACCCGATTTGCGACGGCCATTCTCAGTGAAAGAGGTAGGCCCTTCAGCCTCGATCTTCTTCCATGGCGGGGACTCGATCTTGATCTTTCGCGCTAATGGCTGAGGGGTTATGTCTCGAGTACGTCGTCTCTTAGCTGGCCGCTCATTATCGTCGTCGTGGGTGTGGCCGTTGCTGTGGCCATTGGGTGTCTCGTGGGCATGACCATTCGTCTTGGGTGTGGCCTTAGGCGCGCTCTCAACATCGGCCTCGATGGCAGGAGACTCATCGGTTTGTTTTCCAATCAACGCGTCATCTCCATCTGGGCACAACGGCGGCGCGTTTGTGCCATTTTTGAGCGCACCGAGGTCCGAGTTGGGCAACACGTTGTCGGTTGACGCGGTCTCGGGCATTCTAGCAACCTGGAGCCTAAGGGACGCAGCGGGCGAGGGCTCTGCGAAGCTATCATTTGGTGGGACAAAATATATGTCTACGGATTCGTAGGACTTCAGCGGATATTCATACAAAGTTTGCACATGATCAGCAGCCTGGCGGGCGAGCTGCGTCGGATTTTATTGCAAAATCCAGTGTCGTCAGCAAAACTTTTGAACTTGGGGAAAACCGAAGACCTCCCTGGACCTTGCCATGACTAACCGAAAAGAGGAGCCTACGCGCCTGGCGTGCCACTCTTAATGCCTGAGGCATCATTCTCGGTTGAGAATCATCACGACCTCGATTGGCTGAAGCTTCTTTGAAGAGCCGTCAAGTCACAGAAACTGAGCAATTGGGCGTCGACAACCCTGCAACTCGCCCGAGGTGCGTGAATTGGAGCGCATCGAGACTCACTCAATTGAATTTACTGACTCTCGCCGCTACGATAGATGCTCACTCAACGAATCGTGCGGGCCTCGGCCCTGCGCAATGGCATATCAGCCGCTCGACGACTTCCGATGATCCAGCGACGATGTTTCCTTCCCGCCTCATTCACCGACAAGAAGACAATCGACGAGAAATTCCCCGAACCCCCTTCACTGAGCGAGGCTGAGGATCCGGGCATGGTCAGTACCCGACAAGAGCGGGCGAGAAGAAGATCAGGACGCTGATGGATAATATCGCAGAATGGTGGTTACATCAACCCGCCTCGAATCAAGCGCCAGCACCGTGATCCGTATGCCGACTGGTGGGATCCCCAGGAACGACGAAACTTTGGCGAGCCCATCCATGAAGACAACGATGTGCTGGGTATCTTCTCGCCCTGGGACTACACCTGGACAACTACTGGCCCTGGTCTCATCATGGTAGGCAGTTTCGTTGCTGTCTTCTTAGGCGTGACCGGACTTGTATACCTCAACTATCCCGATATGCCAGCCTATCCGAGGGAATTTGAGGGTGGTTTGGAGCGAGAGTTGGGTGGTCCTGGAGCTGTCAGGGTAGGTGAATCGATGCCAACATTCTTGAGTACATGCTAACATGGTCTTTACAGGCTCGAATGGAGAGCGATGATGCCCCATAAGGAGGAAGGCTCATTTGTACATAAGTAACCTAGGGAATTGATCGGATGGACTAGATTCAGTTAGCCGTTTACGCCTACCCAGAGCATTTGCCCCGTAAGCTCGAGTGATATTATGGACGCTGCATACAATCGCTTGAGTGGGCATCAAATATTGCTACCACAAACAGGATGCACTCCACATTGTTATTCGACCAGTCAAAGGTCTCTGGGATTGCTGGATTGGTCAATTCCTGCCGCAGACTACTCTACCAAGCGGAAAGTGAGTCCCTACCTTACCTCAGCCTAAGTGAGCCAAGGTCACCCTGATCCCTTCCTCCACGTCCCTCCCGTCGATGTCGAAGCCGCTCCGACCTGCCAGCTCTTCTGCTTCCTGCTCACTCCTTCTCGTCCTGCTCGGCGATGCTCCCCTCAAGGTTTCAATCACCAAATTCCCGGGTCGCTTCTCATTGGTCGTAAATGGCCGAAGAGTAGAAGGAAGGAACCTCGTTCTCGCCCGAGCGTTGTTGTGAGTGGCTATCCGTTGATAGAAGTGCCACCGCATTTCAGCTTGTGATCATTTGCTATGAAGACTCCTGGAAGCACTTTGATACAACGGAAAGTCGCCTGCATACCATGCAATCTTCCGGGCTCTCCTTCCCAAGTGTTGTCATCTCCCCAGCAATCGACGTCATGTCCTGCCCAGCTTCCCTCTCATGCTGCTGCCTCAAGATGTTGTTTGTTCTTTGCTATCACGTCCAAAGCTGCCTTACCTAAGTTACTCCAAGGGTAGGAGACAATGACACAGCATCCTCAAACTTCCAACCTCCTCAACTTGGAATAGAAACCCGTCTCTCTGGCCACCTAGAATCTTCGTTTCAATCCATCTCTTGGCTCGCCAGCCGTTCCACTCGCTGCATTAGCATTGATTCAAGATGCGTTACGAGGATTGGGACATCCTGCTCTTCCCTCAGGACTGCAAGGTCCCTATGAAAGAGTTCAAGGTGTCGTGCCATGTTGTTCATGATGCTGGTAAGCGGATGGCCTCTCTGTGTATTACTTACCTCAGCCTAATTCAGGTGCTTCACAGATTTCTCCCACACCCACGGTTCTTTTGGTCTCCCAACCGTGTCCTGCTTTGTCCCGAGTCTCGCAGCTGGCACGCCATTCCAGATCTCGATGCATTCGTGGACCGTCCCAACGATCAGCCAAGTCACCCAGGCGTACACAAAGTTCCCGAACAATGTCAAGTTCGAGGCAAGACTCTTTGTCGACGGTCGTCTTGTTGCGTATGGCTTCCTTAGTGGTTCTCAACGACGATAAATACAGCTAACAGACTCTGTGCAGTTCCACGTCGCTCGATCGGAAAAGCGGGTGGCCGCATGTCATCGCCCATAGCTTCGGTACGTTGGCAGTGTACTCGGATGGCAGGCAGGTTGGCTAATTCAATGGTCAGATTTCTCCAAAAACGGCGATCTTGAATCGCTGAAGTTTCCCCCCTTCCGACAGGAACTGCTTCAGCAGAGCTATTGGAGCCCGGCCGATGATCTAGGCAGAATCAAGATCGTAATTAGCGAAGGGTTCCCTCGAGACTCGCCTTCCATGCCCATTGAACGAGTCAAGAATGTCGTTGCTTTCTCCTTTCAGCATGCTCCATTAGGTGAGTTAAAAACATAAACAACAGGTACGCTCTCAAACCACTGACGAGAACCTTCACATGCAGAAATTCTGGAGAGCTCATCTATTGCCTGGCCGAACCCTTTCATGTGGCGACGGGCACCCTTCACCACATCAATGCCTGTCCCTGCTTATCCTTCCGATGATGTTGAATCTCACGCACACTCTCCGAGGCGTCGAGCAAGTGGTGTTCAGGGTTCTGCAGGGTATTCAGCACCCGTAATCCAGGGGATTATGTCGAACACCTCCGCAGGCAGTGGGTCAAAAAGGCCAGCCCAAACATCCCAGTTGAACATGTGTGGACCAAGCGGCTATAATGGTACTGATCCATTCGGGAATTCCAACGCATACTTTGACTGGCTCGACAATATGGGCATGGGTGTAAACGACGTGGATATGATTGGACAAACCAGATCATCTACACTTCGAAAGGCCAGGAAGACGGACACGGATATTAGCATGCCAGATTATGTGTCCTCGACTCAAAACGGGCAGATGCCCTTTCCTCCGGATGGCCAGTTCACCCTAACCAACTTTCAGCCTGAGCAGGATTCCTATGTTGGGCAGACGAAAGCGCCGGCCAACTTTCCAACAGCTGCGCAACAAAGTCTGTGTGAATCAGGAGGTAAGTTGCCTCCTTGCTATGTCGGTTTGTTCTAACAGCATTGGAAGGAGTCCCTTACCCCGTCATTTCACATAATGGCTCGATACCTGCCGACTTGGCCAACACCCTGACAAACTCATTGCTCAATCAGCCCATGCCGTTGCACATGCAAGGGAGAACTTCGACGGCTGAAGTTCGGTCTCGCAAAGAAAACCGTTTGCATCCGCCTACAGCCCCATCTCCATCCGCCTTCTCATCGACCTCAACTCCTGCGCAAGAACACAAGGAACTACGACGAGTGTCCCAACAGATGTACATCCCTTCTGGCGGCAGCATCCCCCTTGGTGTTTCCCAACAGCAAACTAGGAGCCCCAAGAGTTTGGTTAGCTCTGATCTGGCGCAGAGAACTCCATCTCTTGGAAAATTTGGGATCAACCTTAGCAATTTGGTTGCACAAGAGTCTTCTTCTCTGGATGGGGCTATGGGCTCCGCCAGCTCGTCCGAAAAGGGGACAAAGAGGGGTCGACACTTTACCCCAGGATCTGCAAAGGCGATTGACGATAATGACGACCCTCTTCGAGGAAGCCCCCGTGTTCGACTCACCCCATTTGCAGAGGAGACCCCGACCAGGGTGGCCACCTGAGCCGAGAGCCCCCAAAACAAGTTGCTAATATTTTCTAAAGGCAGTACTAATGGCCACGTTAAAGTTCCTGTATGATCTTTATCTTATTGTCATCGTTTGATGGTTCGAATTCATTATACATCTACTGCTTTCATCACTCCCCCGCAGGTCATATTACGGCGATTCGGTAACTACGGCGGCTACTTGTTTAGGTACATGAGTACGGCTTGGAGCATGGATTCTTGTTTTTTGGTCCCGGGCACCCGAGTGTCTAGTGTAGATTTAGTTCTAGTTTGTATCTGCGAGCTTTGCACAACTATTCATCCCATGATCCCGCTACAGCTGTGTTTGGCTTTATCCCTTGCCTTGATTTAAACATGATCCATTACATCGATATAATTTCGCGAAGCGCGAGTCTTGGTCCCATATATAGTTCGAGGCCGATTTTCTTACCGCAGCACAGGATCAAGTCAGTCTACTATCCAAACCATATGGATATCATTTGCTTCAAGTGTCCCCAGACTGATGGCTTACGCTTGAAGGTTTCGTGCCCCAGCCTAAGGACACCAAGGTTGACATTTTTAAGCCTGAGTTGATTGACCAATATGCGTAAACTCAAACACAGGGTTTCTACTAAACGTTGAACAACGGTAATGCAGGTTAAATGGTGCCACACACTTCTCCGAACCCCACGAGAGCACCGTCTCGACCAGCCCAGCCTCGGATAACGATACTGTCTCCGTCCTGCAGGAATGTACGCTCTTCTCCCTTCTGTAGGCAAATAGGCTCTTTTCCGTTCCTTGTGTGCTCGAGGAGACTTCCCTGCGTACCATCCTTCCGTCCAGAGATTGTGCCAGAACCAAACATATCGCCAGGTCTTAAGTTACACCCAGTAATCGTATGGTGAGCAATCATTTGCGGCCATGACCAAAGGAGTTCCCGAGAGTTGGTCCTGGTGATGATGGTACTACTTCCATCGGCCGCCGCTGTTGCGAATGATTAGCGCAAGTTGAGTGTAATCAACGAAGAACTGCTTTACGTACAAACGAGGCTGACCTCGAGCTCTATGCCAAGCACATTGTTTTCACTCTCCTGTTTCAAGTAGGGCAGTAGCGTTGTGCTGTTCTTGATGCCGGGCTGCTTGGTGTTTTCCAGTGCATCTGCCAGCACAACCCAAGAACTAATGCTAGTGCCCAAATTCTTTGCAGTAAATGGACCAAGTGACACATATTCCCACGCCTGGATATCTCGTGCGCTCCAATCATTCATAAGTACATAGCCAAAAATATACTCATCTGCTGCAGCTACCGAGATAGGATGTCCTAAAGGATTCCCCTTACAGACAAACATGCCTAGCTCTAGCTCCAAGTCTAATTTTTTGCAAGGAGCCAAGGAGGGAAACTTCTCTCCAGGCCGTAGAATTTGGCCCCAAGGGCGACGGATTGGTGTCCCTGACGGCACGATACTGCTAGCTCGCCCATGGTATGCGACGGGGAGGTGCCTATAGTTAGGTTGCAATGCATTTTCGGGACCACGAAAAAGTACCCCGACATTATTCGCGTGGTTTTCTCCGGCATAGAAGTCCGTATAGTCTCCTATAGCAAAGGGAAGGTGGTTTTGGACCCCGGAGCGTGGTAGAACCGCTGATTGTCTGAGTTGCTGGTTTTCCTTTAAGAGGTGTGCACGGTTGGTCTCTTCAGTCAAGATAGACTGTAGATATTCGCGGACAAGTCGATGAAAGGGGCGGCCGAGCTCAGCGAATGCGTTAAGCGTCGAGGAGGAAAATACCGACACACGTCGTTGGATATCTTCAGAGGCAGAAAAGCCATCCCCTTCGGCAAATGCCTTAAGGTCTAGGACATGGTCGCCGATGGCAATGGCAGGACGGTGAGTTTCATTGTCGGTAGAAGATATGATGCCGAAAGGAATATTAGCTAGCGAGAAATGTGAATCGGGCGAGACGGGCAGCCAGGACGACATGGTGGCGGCACTAGGATGTCTCTTCTAGCTTGGCCGTGTGTTTGCAAGGCGCCTCAAGATTGAACCAACAGTGTGAAGTTCAGGAGGCGGCCTTGATAGAAGGGAGAGAAGCAATGCCCTGGCAAGCTATCTTTAACCATTTCCTCTCGCAAATCAACTCCATGACCAGTGCGAAGCTTGATAAACCAACCTCCGCGCGCTCTCATGTTCGTATTGCGGTTACCAAATTTAGACATCCAATTTCGTGATCATGGCCCGGATTTTCTGTCGCTCACGGAGAAGATTCCGGTGAAGATTCCGGTCTCCACCTCGTTCTCTACATAGGTTTCCTAGATCGGTAGCTAGGCTCACATACGTTATTTTCCAGCCAATCCCATTGGCCGAATTCCCCTCTCCAGTTCTCCAAACAGCCCCAGAATCGAGCGACCATCCCGATCATAAAGTACCGCGAGATCCCGCACACTCCGTCAATTCCATGTCGTGAGTTTCCAACCTCCACCCTGCGACTTACAGCCAGCAACATGCCAAGTCAAAGCCCGATTGCTCCCACAAGGCGCCATCGAGACTACAAGCGAACGTATAAGGCCTGTAATGCCTGTCGGCAGAAGAAGATCCGATGTATCCCGGATCCGACTGGCTTCCTTTCCGGACCGTGTGCCCGATGCCGCCGTGAATCAAGACAATGCGTTTTCGGTGCCGAGCAATCGGCAAGGGCAAGGAAGGCAAGGAGCACTACTAGAGGTATCATTCTGTCTCCTGCTGGCCAGTGCTGGACTGTGCTTATCCATGCTTACCCATGCTAACCAAATGCTGACCATTATTTACATCAGGCGAATACTCAGGCGAATCCGGCGAACATGCCACCTCCGTAGCAAATCACTCAAGACGAACCCGGGGCGACGCTAGGGCGCACCTCTCACCTTCAAATCACGGTGCAACCCCGTCCACAGTAGCCGGAGGCTTCAATTCTCAGGGGACACCTGGGAGCAGAGCTGGCGGGAATGGGAGAAGCCCTGCCCTGACAAGTTCAGTACTACTGACAGAAGTTTCTTGTGAAAATGATGCTTTAGATGTGCTCTTCCAGGCTGTCGAGACTCAGCTACGGCATGATGCTCACTCTCCGACCCCTCAACCGACCCAAGAGTCCAGTCAACAGCAGAGCAGAGACGCCGTGTTGGGCATCTGGAACAAGTGTCCTATCGTGCGCACGGGTTGGCTATCTGCACAGGAGGCACTCCAATACGTAGACCTGTTTGTTGCACCTGTTCCTAGTGTTGGGATTTACTGATCAAGTTGACATAGCTTCTTCCAGAACCTCGCTCCATTATCGCCAGTACTGGATGGTCGCTACGCCAATCATAACAACCACAATGACTTGGCAGTCAATCAACCATTACTGTGCTGCGTCATACTAATGATCTCCTCTCGGTATCATAGTCTTGGAGGTACCGGCGGTGTCTCGCGTGGAACCCTTGTCCACGAGAAACTGTGGGAGCAGTGCATGGCCCTTATCCAACGGCTCATGTTTGGCCAAGAGCTACGGCCGGGCGATGAAAATCGCTCCAACGGTAACATCCAGGGGCTTCTTCTCCTAGTCGAATGGA
Source organism: Nectriaceae sp. PG4201 (assembly GCA_023628695.1). Lineage (NCBI taxonomy): Eukaryota > Fungi > Ascomycota > Sordariomycetes > Hypocreales > Nectriaceae > Nectriaceae sp. PG4201. The sequence continues at coordinate 192,464 of JAMAKE010000001.1, forward strand.
AGCCGAGAGCAGTGCATTTTCCTCTGCCAACTACCGAAGATAATTTCGACATATCCAGCAACGCGGGAGGGTGGGATAGCGCACCTAATGAGAGTTCTGGCCGTCTACCAAGGCCAAAGTCTTCACGGGTAGCAGGAGCCGGACGTGTCAGCGACCACATGTCATGGATGGTCCTGAGCTGTGCACTCGGTCTAGCGCACCGCACTCCCACAACGCCGAATAACACAAGGGAGGGAAACGATCTGTCGGTAGCCAAGTTAGAAGGACTGCGCCTACGAAAACTGCTGTACATTCTGATCGAGCACCTTTCCTTACGCCTCGGGTGCGATCCGATGACCACCATCAGCCTCAGCAATTCATTTCTAGCATCCATGGGAAGCGCTAGTGGCTCCAATCATAAAGCTGTGAACGCATGGCTCGAGTTGACGCGTCTTACTCGGTTGATCTCGGACATTTTTCTTTCGAAACCAAGTGAGATAGAGCAGACCTTTCGCAGCGACAGAATTACAAGCGTGTTTCACCACTTGAGAGATCAGTTAACCAAGTGGAAGCATACATATGCAAACTCTGAAGGTGCGTACTAGTTGTCGGCCTCGCCGGTCTAGGTTTGGGGATTGTTACAGGAACTTACGCTCTCAACTTTCTAGACTTATTCTCATGCAGCCCTGAAACCTTCGAGATAGAGTATCAATACACTCGCACCCTTCTAAACAGCGTCGGCTTGCGCGCCATTGCGAGCCGCGTTCTAGCTCAACGCGATGACGAAGAGGAACCCCCAGAGCGGGACAAGTTTACTTTGACACCAGCAGATCACGAAACCATCCAGGAGGTCATTGACGGCAGCCGGCACATCCTTCAGGTTGTTGAAAAGCTAGATCGCCGAGAATATCTCAAGTTTATTCCGGTACGGATTGTACTTCGCACCGTCACGGCATCCGTCTTTCTTCTTAAGGCTCTTAGCCTAGAACCGTGGAACCTCGATTCAGAGACGTCGCTTGACGTGCTCACTCGAGCCATTGCTGCTTTACGCCGCATTTCCGTAGATGACATGCATTTAGGGCCTCGATATGCCGCCCTACTTGAGGTTCATGTTTCGCGGTTCAAGAGCACCTTTGAGTCTGCTGATAAGCGAAGGGCAGGCGCATCAGCAGACACTGGAACTTATGAGGGGCGTGATCTTGATGAAGCGGAAGGCAATCAGAATCTCTTTGAAGGGCAAACAATGGGTTATCAAGATTGGTTGTCTCTCCTGTGGGAGCCTTCTGCCGACTCTTTCGAGCTAGCAGGAGATTCATGGCTTCAATTAGATGCAATGGGCAATTTTGATGGCGCAGTGTAGCGAGTTAAGAAACCAGGCTGAAATTGAACAAACTTACCACCACGGCCCTCAGAATTTATGGGTAGGAGCAGTTTCTACTCGAGATTGACTCAGACTTGGAGGGTAGAACCAGAGCAACACGGAGGTGGGAACTCACTTATGCTGTCGCCTGAGGTTGGGGGTACATTACTCTGAGACTTTGCTAGACTAAGCAGCAGTCTGTCGAACGCTATCCTCGCGTTCTGGTGACTTCCTCAGCTTCGGGATGCTTTAAAATCTAGCGAGAGCATGGATGCCTCTTTCAAGGTCTAAAGTGAGTCGTTTTGGGGTATATTTTTGACATCTCAGGTCAATAACTCGACTCGTTCTCAAGCAAACTGCTTGATCGTGTCAGCGCGAGCAACTCTTATTGGTATGCTCGGAGTACAGTTCGCCGCACCTGTAATACAGATAGATCCCCCCACCCCCGGCCTGGTGCATCACCAGTCAGAAATGGATTTTTTAGGCCTCACATCCATGCCAACTTACCTGAGGCCTAGAAGAAGCCAGTTGCTATATTTTACTCTGGAATATTACAATATGCTACACCCATCTAACCTCACTGGGTGTGTCTGACTGATTACGCCGATGTGCAGCAATGACAACGTAATAATTTTTGAGGCGTCCAACACCCAAGCCAATGTAAGAAAGTAGACTATTCTTTTATCATAGCCATTTCAGGCAAATTAAGTCGAAGGTTTAACAATGCGAGAAAGAGTACATGGGTGGCAATGCTTGTCGGATAGTCGGCCTCCACTACATTGCCGAGATGGTCGGTAAGCTTCGGTAGCCTTCCCGAGTAGACTATGGTGTTCCGGACATACACACCCTCTACAGAAGAATTTAAGGTAGGGAGTCTTAGGAATCCGAGACATTCCGGGCCCTAGCAGGCCTGTTTCCGGTCCGTGTTCAGGTTTTCAAGCAGCGTGCAATGTTAATGATACGAGATGAACCCATATTTCATTAAGGTATGCCAATCTGCGGACTTAAAAGCATGAATTAATCAGTCTTCCAGAACCAAACCAAAGCTAAGCAAAATTGGCCGCCTAGCCTTCCCTTGAGGTACGAAATTCAAGATGCCTATGACAAAGTTCAAAGACTTGGAGAAGTACGAGTATCTTCATGGATTTGGGGCATATCATGAGTGAGTACTCGCGTCACACTCTACCATGAAACCTATTAAAGTTGTATTAGGTCCCAGTCAGTTCCGGGAGCTCTTCCAGAGGCATGTAATTCACCTCAGAAATGCCCCTTAGGTCTGTACGCAGAGAAACTTTCAGGCACTGCCTTTACGGTTCCGCGACACCAAAGTCAACAAGCATGGCTCTACCGTATTCTACCTTCGGTGGGCCATGGGGGGTTCGTCCGACATAAGCCTGAGCGATCAGATACGACTACCACTGAAAGCCAGTGGGATTTCATACCAGATCAACTGAGATGGAGCCCTTTCGATGTGGAAAAGCAGACGAACTGGATTGATGGAATGAAGCTAGTAGCCGGAAGCGGGAGTCCAGTGACAAAAACCGGCATTGGTATCCTCATCTTTTCTATTGGAAAAGATATGGAAGACAAGTCGGCGTTTTACTCTGCCGATGGGGATCTACTGGTCGTCGCACAACAAGGAAGTCTAGATATCCAAACTGAATTTGGGAGACTTCTTGTGCGCCCCTTCGAGATCGCTGTTATCCCTCGGGGCATTCGCCATCGAGTCACCCTCCCACACGGCCCGGCCAGGGGTTACATATTAGAATTATACCAAGGACATTTCAGTCTTCCAGAGCTTGGGCCCATAGGAAGCAATGGCCTCGCAAATGAGAGAGACTTCCAAATTCCGACTTCTTTCTATGAGAAGGACACATTGAGTACATGGCGCATCTTCAGCAAATTCAACAGCTCACTCTTCGTCGCGACACAGGGCCACACACCATTTGACGTTGTCGCTTGGCATGGGACTTATTACCCCTATAAGTATGATCTGGGCCGCTTCAACACGATTGGAAGCATCAGCTATGATCATCCGGATCCGAGCATTTTCACTGTTTTGACAGCTCCGTCCGGAACGCCTGGAGTCGCCGTTGCTGACTTTGTCATATTTCCGCCTCGTTGGCTCGTCCAGGAAGACACCTTCCGACCGGCCTGGTATCACAGAAACACCATGTCGGAATTCATGGGCTTAATTGATGGCGATTATGACGCCAAGGAGGGAGGCGGGTTCATGCCTGGAGGCGCGAGTCTGCACAACACAATGAGTGGGCACGGGCCGGATGCAGCGACATTTGAAAAGGCCAGTAATTCTGATCTGTCGCCTGTAAAGGTTGGAGTAGACAGTATGGCATTTATGTTCGAAAGCTGTCTGATGTTGGGTGTTACGCAGTGGGGTTTAGAGACGTGTAAGAAGGTACAAGATGACTATACGCAACAAACTTGGTCGAAGCTGGAACCAAGATTTATCTAGGCGTTCAGCCTTTGATCAAAATTCTACAATATATATTTCAGGCTAGTTAATCCCAAAATGATTGCTTTTGAAGCTACCTTATTTTTCGAAAAAGCCCCCTAGTGACAGAACATTTTGACAGCGAAGGGCAACACACCAATAATACTAGGTGGCATAGTTACTTCCAGAAAGGTCTTACAACACAAGGTTTGTCTCGCGTACTTGCCGACCATGCCGGCCAAATCTCGTGCGCACTTACTAAGTAACTGTCATCCAAGAACATTGTACCATATCGATACCAACAAGGTGACCAAGTTGTTGATTACATTTGCCGCAACTTCTTTGGCTAGAATCTAGCAAGGGGAGCTGCGCGCGGACTCCTTAGCTCCCCACTAAGTGATCCTTTACAGGTCGGGGATATGGTGGAATCTACTAGGAGGATCCTTCAAGAGTCATGAACATGCGGGACGTGGTGGAATGTGACGGGATCTCGCGGACGAAAAACTTGATACTTTTGTAACTAGTCTAAACCTGGGATCGTCTCCTGTCTCCAACCCAATAAGCAAAGCAACTAAAACATGCCCCAGACTGTGCAATCGCGGGGCCCCGGCCGGTAATCGCAAGAGGGATTATACCTCCCCAGCTTGTGACTCTGGTAATGAGATCGATAAATATTCCCCGCATGCCCAGTATCATTCCAATGCAGCTCGACTAACATCAGACGCTCTACCAAATCGTTTTTACTTTGATCATTTTACTTTTCCAATCCAGCGAAGCAAACTTCGGGCAACTTTTCTACTGACGTTGTTGAGCGATGGCTTGGGAACAGCCGGACAAAGGTGACCAATTTGGCCAACATTATGAAGAGGCAATGTCCAATAAGTCCGACATGGATGCCGAAGCTGCCGTTGCAGGCACATCAGCCGGAGGGTAAGTGAATACTCTCAATTTTGAAGCATGATGAATACAAGATTAACCAACTATCAGCATTGGGGGAGGTGGCTCACTACCAATGATCGACAAACAAACCGAGCGCAGATTGCGGTTGAAGATCGATCTGTATATCGTGCCTACTGTCTCGCTCCTCTGGCTTTTTTGCTTCATTGATCGCGCAAATATCGGTACGCAGCCGTTTCTTTACACATATCCATTGCACTCTGTACTGAATATTGACCTGTAACCCCAAAGGTAACGCTCGCATCTCTGGGATGGACGAATCTCTCCATCTCAAGGGCTATGACTACAATTTCATTCTCTCATGCTTCTATATCTCATACATCCTTCTCGAATTTCCAGCTACGATCCTTTGCAAGTGGGTTGGTCCAGGGTGGTTCATTCCAACAACAGCACTACTCTTCGGCGTCTGCAGTGTAGCAACTGCCTTTGTCAATACCCGTGCACAGATGTGTGCTCTACGCTTCCTACTTGGTACATTCGAAGCTGGCATGCTACCCGGTATTGCTTACTATCTATCTCGTTGGTATAAGCGCGCTGAGCTGGCCTTTCGTCTTTCGCTCTATCTGGTTATGTCGCCGTTGGCCGGAGCTTTCGGTGGTCTGCTAGCGAGTGGCATCCTTAAGCTTGATAACTTTGGCAGCTTGACTCAGTGGCGTATGATATTCGCTATTGAGGGCATAGTCACTATTTGTCTTAGTATCTTGAGTTTTCTCACACTTACAGATCGGCCTGAAACAGCACGATGGTTAACCGCTGATGAAAAGGAGCTTTGTGAACTTCGTCTTAAGGTAGAGCGCGTTGGGCAAACGGAAGTCATTGATGGCATTGACCGGGTGAAGCTCCGACGCGGCATCTTGAATCCAGCCACCCTCTCAGTGGCCATGACATTCCTCTTCAGCAACATCACGGTGCAGGGTCTTGGCGTCTTTCTTCCAACAATCATCTCTGCCATTTATCCTAACGCTTCGGTAATTCGGAGGCAGCTGTACAGCGTCCCGCCGTATATCGTCGGCGCGTTCTTTGACGTCGCGGTGCCTGCGTTGAGTTGGAAGTTGGATAAGCGACAAATTTTGATCGTTCTATCCACACCAACGATCATCATCGGATACATCATGTTCTTATCCTCTCACTCGACAGACGTTCGATACGCGGCATGCTTCTTGATTGCTAGCACAGCCTTTGTTATTGGGCCATTATCGAGTGCACAAGTCAGTGCCAACGTGTCTAGTGATTCTAGCCGAAGCAGTGCCATCGCTACGAACGTGAGTTACCCTCCATCATTCATCGCTGTTAGAAGCATAGATGTAGCTGACTTGATTCGACCAGGTTATGTTTGGAAATATTGGCGGTCTCATTTCTAGCTGGACCTACCTCGTCAAGGATGCTCCAAACTACGTTCCGGGTAACTCTATAAATCTTGCGTGCGGATGCATGCAGCTCATCGTGTCCCTGGGCGCACTTATTTGGTTCAAATGGGACAACAAGAATCGAGATGAGCGAAATGTCGAACAAGAACTTGCTGGATTGAGTCAAAAGGAGATAGAAGATTTGGACTGGACGCACCCCGCTTTCCGATGGAAACCCTAGATGTCTTGGTAGCAAAGTAGAACGAAGTATTAGAAGTAGAGGCCGCGTTTAGACCGGTTTCGCATTCCGAGGAGCTTTGAGTATGTTTACACCATTCGCTTACATTCAGATGCTTTTCAAAATCCTCGCCTGTGTAGAACTCCAACCCATTCGTATTACTATAGGTCTGAACGTGAGATTTTGAAGAACCACTTGGAAAATACCATTAAACGTTTCATGTCTTGCCTACAGTCACTTTTATCGGTGCTAACGACCGTCTAAGGCCTGAGGATTGTCGTACGTCAACTTCCGGTTACTGATGCAGCGAATAAAACCCTGTCCTTGCCAATATTCGAAGATCTAGCCCTCAACAGGACTCTCTCCCAGTATCAAAGGCCACATCTTGCTAGAAGCAGGGATTCTTGTTTTCCAAAAGAAGCACTCAACGCGCTGGGAGCTCTTCATAGACGCGAGATAAACTTTCCAGGGGTTCAACTGTTTTAAGTGGAGAGACTGAGTCCATGCTCACCCCACTCTCTGTCACCTCTCCGGTACCTGCAGATGGCTGGTTACACTGTAGGATCTAGTCAAGTTGAGGGCAGTGGCGTGGTTTGGCTGACCCGCTGCCCCTATCTTCATTAACTAATTTCCTAATCCATCAACGGTCCCCTTGAGGAAGCCAGTCATACCTTGCGGGGGCAGAGCCTCACTCATGCTGAATACAACCTATTACGAGCAATCAGATCCTTCAGGATGCCCACAGTTTAACGAAGTTACATGAACCTCACAAACAACCTTCCCGATTACTCTTATGAGTAAGGACCCCAAAATGCCAAGATCTAATACATAACCACACTCGTTTATCCCACGCTCTAGTCAGGTCCAAAGTCTATTCTGCCTGCCTAAATAGTCCAGTCGTTCCATGCTGACGTGCTATGAGGAACGAACACCTTATGCTGTATGATTCTTCCCATCGCGCACGTTACACCCAACGAGGCTTTTATGCCACTTCCAGCCCATTCTCCCTATATACTATAGTCTCTTTGCTGAGAATATGCCGGCGATCCTAGGAGTCCAACGGCTCCGCGTAATTAACGCTCCTATATAGTCAAGACAAAGCAATATAAAAATTTGGAGACTCCGGCGGGACCAGCTAAGCTATTTCCTTTGAAGTTCGGTGGATAATTGATATTAGCGGAAGTGGTATAAGTTCACAAGATCCCTATGGTCTTTGCTGCGATGAGTGCGCCTCGATATCACATCTCTCAGTTTGTGAGCACGTCTTATCGTCATCATGAAAGGTATCTACATTGCCCTGTTAACGGCTACCGTACAGGCGGCCGCAAATCTTAAGCAACTCACCCTAGACTCGGCGGACCAACCGCATGCTGGCTACATTATCGAGTTGGAGCCCGGCACAGCCAATTCCAAGAGGGATACACAATCGGTTTTTCACAAGCGTGCGGAAGAGTTAGCAGCGGACTACTCAGTTAAGCATGAGTTCACCAATACCGATTACTTCTACGGCCTGTCAATCGATGCTAGTAAGGAAGATGCCGCCACGCTTGCGGCACTGCCTGAGGTAAAGAACATCTGGCCGAACAGGGTTCATGCTAGACCATCTCCATTCATTGTGTCTCCTAGGTCGACCACGGGGCTTGATAGTCTAGTAGAGACAGAGGACGGTGCTAATGTTACGGTCGCCCACGTCACGGGTGACAGTGATATTCACTCTTCTCTCAAGATGGCTGATGTGGACAAGGTGCACAAACTGGGTATTACAGGAAAGGGCATTAAGGTCGCCGTTATGGACAGTGGCATTGATTACCGCCATCCTGCTCTGGGTGGTGGTTTCGGCGAGGGTTTCAAGGTTGCTGGCGGCTACGATCTCGTCGGTGAAGATTACACAGGATACAATGCTCCCGTTCCTGATGATGATCCCCTCGTCACTTGTCTGGCTGGTGGACACGGTACCCATGTCGCAGGTGCGTGAACTACTCCTTTCTATGTACCATGGACTATCGAACTGATGTGAACATCTGTTGCTAGGTATTATTGCTGCACGGGATCCTAAGGACGTGGGTTTTTGTGTTCTCGGAGTTGCCCCCGATGCATCCATCTATGCCTACCGCATCTTCAGTTGTGAGGGCAGTGCTGCCGATGACATTATAATGCAGAGCTTTGAGAAGGCTGCCAGCGATGGCGTAGATGTCATTAGCATGTCGGCGGGTTATAGCAGTATCTGGGAGACAGACTCCCCTTACGCTCCTCTCATGCAGGGCCTGCTTAACAAGGGTGTCGGTCTTGTAATCGCTGCCGGCAACGATGGCGGCAAGGGTCCGTATTTTGCTTCTACTCCAGCGTTGGTCCCGGCTGTTATTGCCGTTGGATCCGTGGCCAATGAGAAGTTCACGACTATCTACCGTGCCAATGACTCCGCCAGTCAGACGGTTGAGTATTCCAGGATAGTTCCCATCAACGACACCGAGAACGAGTTTCACGTTTTCACCGTGCCTAACGAGAACTCTAGGTGCACTCTTGATGACTGGACTAATGCCTCTAAGGGCTTTACTGACAAGAAGCACTTGATTGCTTTGCTTTCATTCAGCTCAACTTGTCAATACATGTCCAAATTGAACGAGTTCACCAACGCGACTGGTATCACTGAGATATGGTTGGAGGCAGCGGCGGGTGCTGACCTGCGGTTGGAAGAGCCAGGATGGTGGCCAGGCTACAACGTGTTGCAAATCTCCCCAGACGAAGGCAAAAAGATCCGAGCTGGCTTGGCCGAGCAAGGTGCCAATTATACACTGACCTTTAAGGATCAGGAGGTCCACGATGTCGACCAGGCTGACGGAGGATCTATGAACTTTTTTTCTACCTTTGGTCCCACCATGGAAAACTCGCTCAAGCCCCAGATCGCCGCTCCTGGTGGCAACATTCTCAATATTTGGCCCGTTACAGGTGGTCTTGGGTATGCCATCATTTCAGGAACTTCGATGGCAACTCCCTTCCTCTCCGGCGTCTATGCTCTCATTAAAGCATCCGACCCTAGCTTATCACCTGAAGAGATTCGAACCCGGCTGCAAAATTCGGCCGTTCCCATGGTGGAAGCAGGCCAGGCAGATCTGCTCAGCACTACAGCTCATCAGGGTGCCGGTCTAGTCAACGCTTTGAACGGCATCAACTATGCGAAGACCAAGGTCACGCCGTCTGAGCTTAACTTACGGGACGCTTCCAAGCCCAAGCCTCAGACTATTACCATCGAGAACAAGTCCAAGACCGCCAAGACTTACGCCCTCGGTCACGAGGGCGCTGGGCTGATTGATGCGCTACCTCAGATATTTTCGAGTAATACCAACAACCAGTTCAGGTGGGCCTCGGACTACACTGCAAGTTACGCAACGGCAAAGTTCTCCCAGGCAACCGTCAATATCGCTGCTGACTCCAAGGCGACTGTCAAAGTCACTATCTCACCGCCCACGAACTTTGTCGTTGACAAGCTGCCCGTCTATGGAGGTTACATCACTGTCAAGTCCGAAGGTGAGAGTATTGTCCTCCCTTACGCCGGTGTTCCCTACGCCCGTAATGATGTCCCTGTCCTCGACACGACCAACGTGACCGCCTTAGACTTTATCGAACCTGGGCCGCCCGAGGGCATTCCAGTTGTCCCGTCGCTCTCGTCTGGGGACAAAAACGTCCGCAACAATGATATTGACACGTACACCTTCGCCGACGGAAACTACCCTGGCGTCTACCTCAGCGTCCGGCAGCCCTCGGCCTATGTACGCCTTGACGTCGTCCCTGTCGACACAGACTTCGAGCCGGACTTTTACGGCTACGACACCTCCATCAAGCACTCCAACTTCACCAAGCCACGCCTTGACCTCTCCACTCTCGACAATCTCGTCAATGTCTCCTCCTACGGTGCCATCGTGATATCGTTTGGCGACCCCAGTGTACCCACGGCTGGCACACTAGGCAGACTTTGGCGCGGATACGGCGCATACCGCATGTACTGGGACACTCCTACGGTAGGCCTCAACAATGGTACAACCTATGAGCTACCCAATGGAGACTACCGCTTCCTACTTCGTGTACTCAAATGGGGCCGGGACTGGCAAGAATCTGAGAGCTACGAGAGCTGGCTTAGCCCGATTGCGAGCATTAAGCGAGCGTAGTCACTACAACGATAGACTCCAGTATTGAAGCCACGGACAGATTTATTATCTCGATTTAAACTCTTTAGCTGGAACAAAGGTTTGGGTTCATTGTATAAAACTCTTCATGCTGTCTAAGCCTTTTTTTTTGGTATATAAGCCTTCGTACTGTTTATCCTCCTTCTTTGCCAGTATAAGAATTTGAATGTTATACAGTTGAGCCTTGTTAATTCTAGCCCTCGGTAAGGATTGTCTTCAATTTCCTACAAGCAACACCAATACTTGAAAATGGATATTCATTCTGAACACATAGCGATGTTACGCCTCCTCATCATTTATCATGCTTATTTAAATGGACGAAACCCCAAATTGCGATGTAGTATTCTTGACATTCAGAAGGAGTAAATATTGGCGGCGGACTCTCGGGGTAGCGAACTCCCGGGCGGTAATCTATCGCTCACATACCGTGGCTTTTCACGCACCTCCAAAGCATCACCGTCGCAGAGTTGGATTTCTCGAGGGCTCAAGTAACACCAGTATTGCCCCCATTGGCTCCCATCGGAACACAAATATTGTAGCATTCCACGTTTATTCTGCGGCTACACATTCTTGTGAGACACGTCCACGGCAGCTCGGACTCCGAACCGCCAAACGGAATCATCATCGATCAAGGTGAGGGCACACACATTCACGCTTGTTTATAATTGATGGGCTCGCCGCGCCATGCAAGCTTTCCAGCCCCTCAGCAGACCTCTCGGGGTCCTTATAAAGTCCGTCGAGGCCGTCCTGCTGTCAGAGGCTGCGCCGTGCCGTCTGCCACCGACGATATTTATGTGGTCAGACAGCTTTCGTCCTCCCACATATCTAAGTTAAGATGCAGGCCTTACGTTAGCTTTGTCATCATACCTGGGCCTATTGGGGCGTTCAAATGTATGATCTCAAAGCGGGGGGCGGAGGTTGTGCTCAGTCTCCTTCGCTCTCGCCCCCTTCCACTGATGGAAGCACATTGATGACCATAGGAACCCGTTGTTTCTGTCTCAGAGACTTACAGGCAGTGACTTCGCCAGTGCTACCATGTCAGGCTTAGTCTCAGCATGTCATCCCTCGTATATATATAGCCCAGAGACAAGTCCTCGGGTAGTGATTGCTTTGTACGTCGTCAAGGTTTTCCATTAGCCCTACTTATTAGATCTCATCCCACTATGGCCTCGATCATGACAAGGCCGGACTACTCGTCGGTTAATACGGAGAAAAAGGATCGTCTGAGTGTTCACCTGCCACAGGACTCTCTCTTCACATCTATTATGACGGCTTCTCAAGGCTTCCACTTTGATCCCGAAACAGCGAGAATGGCTCAAAATATTAGCTTATGGCTCTCGTCTGATGACGAGTCATCCACTCGACCATCTTCAGTCAGCGAAGAGAGTATCCGGTCCTTTGAAACTGCTCGACAGCACGTTCCTATCAAAAACCCAAAACACAACCCAGTTCTAGGATCCCTACGAGGGTCTCTGCGAAGGTCTCTGAGAGGTTCCATGCGAGGGTCCATGCTTATATACGACGATCTGCGGCCACGCCCCATTACTGAGAGCACGGAGAAGCTTCACACTCCCGCCGAAGGCTCCATAAAAGAAGATCCACCAACAGAAGATACAACACGCCACGATGGTCAAGAATACCCCAAAGGTGTGAAGCTTTATCTTATTACGCTGGCACTTTGCCTCGCTGTCTTCGTTATGGCTCTTGGTAAGTTCGCCCTTTCTTTGAGGTGTAGCTCAGAGTCTCACTCACACTTCGCTCAGACAACTCTATTATTGCCACAGCGATCCCAAAAATAACCGACGACTTCCGCAGCCTAGGGGATGTCGGCTGGTATGGGTCTGCATACATGCTAACAGGAGCCTCTCTCCAACTCTTCTTCGGGAAAGTCTACACTTTCTGGAGCATCAAGTGGACCTTTCTCACGGTCGTCGCCATCTTTGAAGTTGGCAGTCTCATCTGCGGCGCCGCTCCCAATAGTGTTACTCTCATCATCGGTCGAGCTATTGCAGGAGTTGGCTCTGCTGGTATCTTTGCAGGGGCCCTCACCATCTTAGCATACACAGTACCACTTCACAGGAGGCCCGTCTTCACCGGCCTCATTAGTGGCATGTACGGGATCTCATCTGTCGCAGGCCCATTACTCGGTGGCGTTCTGACCGACCAAGTATCTTGGAGATGGTGCTTCTACATCAACCTACCCATCGGCGCCATCACCGTATTCGTGATCGCGATCTACTTTCCCGACCCACGGCGAGATATCGAGCCAGCACCCTGGAAAGTCCGCCTCTGGCAAATGGACCCCATCGGAACATGCATCTTTATGCCCGCAATCGTCTGTCTGCTCCTTGCCCTTCAGTGGGGAGGCATTGATTATGCCTGGGATAACGCGAGAATCACCTCGCTGTTGATGCTAGCCGCTGTGTTGCTCATGCTGTTCGTTTACGTGCAGTACAAGATGCAGGACAATGCGACAGTGCCCCCTCGGATCATCAAGAAGCGGACCGTCTGGGCTTCAAGTTTCTTTGCCTTCAATGTCGGTGCATGCTTTCTCACAGCAATCTATTTCTTGCCAATATGGTTCCAGGCTGTGGAGGGTGCCAGCGCCATCTCCTCAGGAGTCCGGAATTTGCCCATGCTGCTGGGCTTGGTCCTATTCTCCATGCTTGCCGGTGCCGTCGTCACATCATGGGGTTATTACACTCCTTTCATGATTGCTGGTGCGATACTCATGGCTGTCGGGTTCGGACTCATCACAACTTTTACCCCAGATACCAAAGCCGCAGCCTGGATCGGGTACCAGCTCATGGCAGGTATTGGAGTCGGTGCTAGCATGCAACAACCTCTCATTGCGGTACAAGTTGTATGCGACATGGTCGACGTTCCAACAGGCACCGCAATGATAATATTCGTGCAAACCCTTGGTGGTGCATTGTTCATTTCAGCCAGTCAGACGGTCTTCACTAACAAGCTCATCGAGAACATCATCAAGTACGTTCCGGGGCTCGACCCGCAGATAGTCATCGCAAGTGGCGCTACGAATATCCGAGATACTATTAAGGCTGAATGGCTGGACGGTGTGGTCCTGGCATACAACGATGCGTTGACCACGAGTTTCTATGTCGGTGCTGCTACAGCATCGGCGACGATTATAGGGGCTGTATTCACGGAGTGGAAGAACATCAAGGGCAAGGAAATTGAGATGACAGTGGCTTAGTGGTAGCCAAGCTTGACTCATTTGTACACTGCTTTTTGTCGTTTATTGACCCCAAACATGGATATTTAACAGTCTCGTGTACTAGTTTCAGCCCGCGACAATACCGTAAGGATGGCATTCTTGAAACCGGTACAAAGTAAGAATGAATAATGAAAGCTGCGTGCGTAATACCCAGAGCTTGCACAACTTGTGATCGCCATTGTGGATGTGAGTTGGGAGGCTGGGAAGGGGTGGAGAAACTCCGTTCCGATATGGAGGTGTAGGGTAATTTGTGAGTTGGTGAGTAAATAAAAAGTTTGTAAAAAGTTTGATCAGCGCAGAGTGCCCAATTCCGAGAAAAGTTGAGTACGTTTCGCATGAGAGGCCATTATAAATGTCTATATGAATTTCTAATTGGTTTCTTAAGAGCAAAGCCTAAAGTTGCTCGATGAGTTGAAACCGTAATCATTGATGATATACATCACATTGCGACGCCTATCTGCAATTTTCTCAAATCTCAAATCTGATGGCAACGGTAAACAAGAAATCTCTTCTCACGCCTATTATATCTCCGAAGTTTTATATGCACTGCTCCTTCTATTCTAGTATTCTAGATATTATTCCCTTTCAGATATCAATCGTTGCTGATAGGTCTTCTCTGACGCGGTGCGAACGACTCCTCTCCACTTAGTCCAGGTATGTTATGGGCGCGCGATAATGGTTACTGACGCGTATAAGGCCAGGATTAAGCTTAATTAGAGCTCAACTGCAATCTTTCCAAAGATACTCAATTTCGTGTTTGCTATATATATGATTTCCTTAAGAGGCATGAAACGACCCAGAATTTCCCCTGGTGCAGGTCCGTCGCAATTCATTAACGCACTGCATGAAATGGTGGACACACTGCTCTTGGGTACGCGCCTCTCACATGATCCCTTGACCGCACCACAAAACACGAGTTCTTGGAAGACGGAATTATCATTAAGCACTAAATTCGCTTGTCTAAATGGCAAGGATTGACTCAATCGAGTCTATGAAGAATATTACAGCATCTCTTAAACGCGACCTTCGGTGATTCACCGGATGCAGCACTTCTTGCGCTTCTACCTCTACTCGATCAAGACTTGCTTTTCCTTCTTCAGCTTCTCGACAAAGTTGATTGGGATCTTGAGTGTCTGAGCCACCACATCAGCGGGTGTCAGCGCTAGCCACTGAGTCAGTGAGATGTCGGCGACGCGGTCAGATTTGTACACCTCGATCCAGATGAGATCCTCCGTCTCAGAAGTGTTCTCGATATAATGACTATTAATGGATATGTCAGCAGGTTGCTTTCTTCTTTTGATCCGACTGCACCCACCCTGAGTTGTCTGGGAAGACGGCAGTGTCACCAGCGGAGAAGTCGAAAGTTCGGGCAATCGCACCGCCGAGGAAGACAGTAGCCTTAGCCTGTCCTTGATGGAAGTACAGCCACTCTTCCGCCTGCAATATCGGTTAATCCGTGTTCAATCAGCACTTAACATGAGATGACAACGTACGTTCGGGTGCCAGTGAAGCTCCCGCAAGCCACCAGGCTTGAGGGTGACGAAAGTGGCAGCCAGCGTCTTGCTGATGGGGAAGTTAGTCGAGTCAATCTTGTAGAACTCGCCGCCGGTGCCACCGATCTTCTCGGGTTCGTGCTCGAAAGTACGGTACACAAATGAGCTGTTGCCCCTCAATTCGCCGGCTGGACCATCTGTCACGTTCTTCTTGCTGACTTCAGCAGGCAGGATGTACGGATTGGGGGAGGGTACGTCCTCGAAGATGGAAGCGTTGACTCCAAAGTTCTTGGCGAGAATGTCCTTGGGGGTGTGGCTGATCCAGTCATCGACCATAAATGTAGTACTGCACATGTTAGTGTGTTACAGCCAGCGAAAGAGTACTACACTCACCCAGTCTTGTCAAAGTCTGCATCATCGAAGACCAAGAGGTACTCGTTTTCTTCATCGAGACCCTGAATAGTATGGGCGGCACCCTTCGGGAAGTACCAGATGTCACCATAGTTAAGCTGCTCAACCTGGTATTTACCATTTTCATCGACAGCGGAAATGAGGACCGAGCCGCTGTACACGATACCCCATTCAGCCTGTATTGAATCAGCCATCGGGTCCAAATACTGAAATTATTCAGAGCCACTTACAACGCGATGCCAATGAAGCTCTCGGATTGCGCCCTTCTTGAGATGCTGTTGGGCGCCTGAGATATCATGGGAGGCGGGAAGATCTGTGATGACTTGCTCACGGACCCAACCACCCTTCAAGAGTCGAGTCTTGGAGTCGGAAAAGCTCCATTTGAGGTTTGGTACAACGCCTTGGTCGGTGGATTGCTGCCCCAGATTATCCGGGTTTTGGAGATCGAGTTCCTTGTTGGTTCCACCTATATGTGAAACCCATGTTAGCTTCTGTCAATTTTGAAGATGGAAACAAGGGAAGAACGGGTTTGTAACACATACCAAGGATTGGTCCACCCTTTTCACCGTCATCAGGTTGTCCATCAGCGAAACTTCCATCTCGCTTCTGGATGTCCGCCGCTGAAGGTGCTGCAGTCACATACTGGGCTCCCCAGTAGAGGGCCAGAGCCGCAGAGAGAATTGAAGGGCTCCTCATCGCGACCAACTACGAGTTTCTGGGAATGAATGGCAGAGTCGAGACTAACGAGAGCAGGATCAATTGGTGGCAAGAACCGAGACAAGAGATACAATTGGTGAAAGACCGCCCGCCGTCTTATATTCCCTACTCTGTCGAAGACTGCATCTCTGCCCCCACGTCATCACCTCGCGCGAAATCACCACGATAATGATGAACGACTTCCGACATTTCCAGGAACCCGACAATAACACCGAACTCATTCTGTCCGCATCACGCGCCCCAAGCCGCTCTTGCTCAATGCGACAAAGATCTCCAAATCTCAGCAAACTATTGACGAGGAGAGCATCCCCAATCGCGACCATAAATGACGAATGTGACCTAAGTCCTGTTCCGGTGAGATGTGTTCATGTCGTGCTACACAACGAAGCTACTAAGCCAAAAGGTATCACCAACGTGGACAGGCCCCGGATGGTCTTACGCCGGAAGATCTGCAAAGAAGTTTCCCAGAAGAAAAAGCGAGACAATTTCCTTTATTTTTCTCCGCGAGGGACGATCATGTCTTAATTGCCAGGGTTCTTATGGCCTAAAAGTTGAAATCTGGGGGTTCGGCATCGGTGGTGGGAATAACGTGATTTGATCCGCGCTTTGTCTGCGGCTCAAGCTAGGGCCAGCGAATCAAGAGCTGCGCTATGCAATCACGTCTAACAAGTAAGCATACGTTTAAGGTAATTAATGAATATCCTCTCTAGACGCATGGTAACCGTTCGTTCCTGCTGATCAGGCTGCTTCAATATTGCAGCGTTTCTATCCGCATGGGATGGTTGCGGGTAGAACTGACTGGTTGATTCGCTTTGACTTACATGATCTGACATTAGAAGGCTGCACTTTAGCCTTGTAATGTCTAACTCAGCCTTGTCCCAGAGAAGGCATCCTGCGCGAGACGTCCTCGCAATGGCAATTGTAGTGGAAGTTGCGTAATAGCACCATCCGACTTGATGTGTTTTCAGTCTATCTGCTAGCAACACAGCAACACGTTTAGTTCGAGGGAACCACCATATCCGCCATCGCGGACTAACAAGACGTTTTCTCTAAGAATGAAGCTATGGAGATGATCATCAACAGATCAAGCCTGGATAGACATCCTAGTAGCCAAGCTGCCTCTCAGATGTGGCTGGCTCGGCATGCTTGTTGGTCGCCCCATTAT